>SNQJ01S0020768.1:105349-150571 GCA_010110895.2 Picea sitchensis | reverse complement strand
TGGATGAACTTGGATTAGAAATCAAAAAGACCTACCATGACTTGTATTCTTTTGATTCTAAGAAAGTGCAGTGTCTTGGGGTAATCAAATATCTAGTCGTGACCTTGTTTCAGTTTCCCATGAAAAGTGTGGTCATGGATATCATGGTGGCTGATGTTCCACCCAAGTTTGGGATGTTGTTGTCAAGATATTAGATAAAGAGACTTGGAGGAACATTGCAGATGGACCTCACATATGCTACCATTCCCGTGTTCGAAGGGGAGCATAGAATACTATACAAAGAAGCTTAGTTGGTCTACATTATCAGTGATGAATATGACCCCATCAACCATCCTATTTTCTCCCTTGATACTGATTTAGGATCCATCTTGTTATAGCTCACTGATGCCCCTGAACGCCCTCTCGAAGTTAGAAAATAGTCCATTACTCTCTGTGAAGGTTCTCCTCCGATTACCTCTGTTTGGAAAATGTTTTTTGATAGAGACTCTTCAAGAGAAGGTGTCAATGTTGGAGTGGTCCTTGTTTCACATGTTCAAGAGATCATATCTCTTTCCTACAAGTTAGAATTTGAAACTACCAACAATGTGATAGAGTATGAAGCTCTTGTTTTGGCTTTGAGGGATGCAAAGGACGTGGGGATTAAAGAAATATCAGTGTTTGGGGATGTCGAGTTAATTTCCCTTCAAATAAGAAATATTTATCAATCCAAGCACCCTCAGCTTATAAGTTACATAAATGAGGTCTGGGATCTAATTGATAGTTTTTTCTTGGTTTTCAACATTTAATTTGTTCCAAGAGAAGAGAATGTCATGGCTAATTCTCTGGTTGTTTCAACAATTAATTTCAGAGTCCTTCTTCCACCCAAACTCAGGTATGATGTATAAGTAAAATATAGACGCTCTATACCTGACAATGTCAAGCATTGGAAAGTATTTGAGGATGATCTTGAAGTCAAAATATTCCTGGAGACTGTTGAGGATTTTTATTCATTGCACATTGATCAGGATCCTGATTCTGAATTAAATCTTCATGTTGATATTTTTGTGAAAAATATTGCTAATCATCATATTGTCCAGCTACCTAGCAACCATATCCCAAAGGGACTAGTTCCTTTGGAAAGACTATTTGACAGAAATGATGTGGCAGTAACGGGTAAAATTTCAAATGAGGATGATGATGTAGCTGAGTGAAATATTGGTATGAAGGAGGATTTGAAATTTGTCAAGTTGTCAAGCATCTTGTCAAGGGAGCAAAGGGTCAAGTACACTGAGCTATTAAGATAATCCATTGATGTGTTTGCCTGGACCTATGAAGACCTCAAAACATATGACACAAGTGTCATTGAGCATATGATCCCATTGAAAGAGGAGGCCAAACCATTTAGACAGAAATTAAAACAAATAAATCATATGTTGTTGCCTATTATGGAAAGGGAGGTAAATAAGCCGTTGGATGCCCAAATAATTTTCCCCTTGAGATATTCTGAATGGGTTGCCAACCTAGTCTCTGTAAGGAAGAAGAATGGAGAAATGAGGCTCTGTGTTGATTTCAAGAACCTAAACAAAAGCTATAAGAAGTCCCAATTACCCTTTTCCAAAGATGGAACACATATTGCAAAGGGTGACAGGTGCATCCAAGATTTCCATGATTGATGGATTTTATGGCTACAATCATATATTTGTCCTACCTATAGACATATATAAGATGACCTCCACCACTCCTTGGGGCACATTAATGTATGCCAAAATTCCCTTTGGACTGTAGAACATAGGAGAAACCTTCCAACGAGCCATGGACATCGCCTTCAATGGAGAAAGGGATAAACTTGTGGTCATCTATTTGGATGACATTACAGTTTTATCTAGGTTTGATAAAGAACATTGTTAGCATCTGAGAAAGGTATTCTTGAAATGAAGAAGGTTCAGTCTCTCTCTTAATCCCAAAAAGTCATTATTTTCCATGCGAGAGGGAAAATTCTTGGGGCACATAATATTAGCAGAGGGGTTCAGGATTGATTCAAGCAAGGTAGAGGTTATTCAAACTTTTTCACTTCCCAGGACCAAGAAGGAAGTGCAGTCTTTCTTGGGAAAAATTAATTTTCTAAGAAGGTTAGATTAAAATTTTGTTGAATTGGTAAATCATATCATAACTATGCTCATGAAGGGGAATGAAGTAAAATGGACTGTTGATTCCCGAGAATCCTTCAACCAAATCAAGAAGGCATTGACTGAGGCATTTATGCTAATCAGTCGAGATTATTCCAAAGATTTTCTGATTTTTTCCTTTTCTTCTTTTGACACAGTGGCAGTGGTTTTATTGAAGAAGAATGTTGAAGGGCTGGAGCAACCTATTTCCTTTTTCAACAGAGCACTAAGGGATGCTGAGACCATATATGACATCATAGAGAAGCAAGCATATGACTTGGTGAAGGCTCTTAAATATTTTAGAGTCTATGTTCTACATTCAAAGATCATTGCATATGTCCCTTCAACATCGGTGAAGGACATTCTTATCCAGCTTGACATAGATGGAAAAAGGAGCAAGTGGATTTCCAAAATCCCATAATTTGTTCTAGAAATAAAGCCCACCAAGCTAGTTAAATGCCAGGGTTTAGCCAAGCTGCTCCCTAAACCTAATTTCAAAGCTTTGGGGGTTAAATTCGTCAACACTTTCTCACAAAATCAGCAAGTTGAGTTGTCCAATAAAATTTCTTAGGACAACCGTCCATTGGCAGAATGTGCTTGGTACAAAGACATTATATTTTTTCTGCAAGAGTTAAGGCCCCCTGATGGAATGGAGAAGAGCACGGATAAAGCCTTAAATATAAAATCAATTAGATATTTCCTTATTGACTAGGTTTTGTATTTAAAATACCCTCTAGGATTGCTCCTGATATGTTTAGACCCACAAGAGGCCCAAAAGATTATGTTTCATTTTCATGACAACCTATCTAGGGGACATCACTTCTAGAGAACCACAGCCTATAAAATTCTCAGGGATTGGTACTTTTGGCCTAGCCTATTCACTAATGTATGTGCAAAGATCAGGGTTTGTATTAAGTGTCAAAAGTTCTGTGGGAAGCAACAACTCAAGTCTTTTACATTGAATCCTATGGTTGCTTCAGGACCCTTTTAGTAGTGGGGGTTGGACTTCATTGGGGAAATTCATCATGCTTCAAGTAGTCAACACAGGTGGATCTTGACTACACCACATTACTTCACCAAATGGATAGAATATATCCCCACAAGGAGTGCTTCTCACAAAGTAATCATTGGTTTTCTTGAAGATATTATAGCCAGGTTTGGTTGCCCAAAGAAGATCGTCACTGATAATGCCACATCTTTCAAGGATGAACCATAGATCAAATTTTGTGAGAATTTCATAATTTCATTGATCCACTCCACCCCTTACTATCCCCAAGGCAATGGACTAGAAGAGTCCTCTAACAAGAGCCTTATAAAGATTATCAAAAGACTGCTAGAGGACAACAAGAAATCATGGGATTCAAAGCTCAAATTTTCTTTGTGGGATGACAGAGTGACAATAAAGTGATCTCTTGGTGTCTGTCCTTTTTAGCTCATGTATGGAGTTGAAGCCATATTCCCTTCTCATCTCGCCTTGCCAGTGGAAATTTTCTTCCAAGACTGCCAAGGGGAGCCTGACGATATGATCAGAAGAATACAACACCTAATAGAGGTGCAACAGAGTAGAGAGAAACTAATGGACAAAGCACATGAGCATCAATAGAGGTTCAAGCAGGCTTTTGATAGGAAAGTAAGAAAAGAGTGTTTATGGCTGGGAGATCTAGTACTGAAATGGGATGCACCCAAATAGGATAGGGGCAAGCATGGTAAATTTGAAGCCCTCTAGATTGGACCCTTCAAAGTTTTAATGGTTGAATCCACAACCCAACATTAAGGCGACTGAATCTTCAAATTCTTGGCATTTCACAAGGAGAAGGCCATCCCCCATGGAGGCTAATGTTATCACATATGTTTGTATGGAGGGGGTTCTTCCCTAGAAAATATCCCCATGGAGAAAAAATGAAAAATAGGGGGCTAAAAACGCACTTTTATCGTTTATCCTAAGTTATGTTCCTATGGGTGTTGTGATAAGGGGTGCGTAGATCTGGGCGGCTGAGATATGCATGCTCAGATCTATGGTGCAGGATCCATATCGGACCCCCCCAATTTTATTTTATTTTACCTTTAATGAGGGGGGGGTTCTGAGTTGGTGGTTTTTGAGCACGCCCCCCCCACTATCATGGCACTTCCTCGTTAACTCAGACCGCCCCCACTCAAAACTTCTTACCACCCCCCTCCGCCCCCACCTTTGAGTAGACCACTTATCACCTTCTCTTACCACCCTCGTTTCCTGCCAACACTTGTCCTCCACTCACTCATCTCTCCTCCCATCACATCCTCTCTTTCCTGTGTCGCTTATCACTGCCTTCCATGTGTATCCCACTCCCACCTCATGTCACATATCCTTTCTACCACCCCCACTCACTTCGGGACACATGTCTCCCATGTCTCTCCCACCTGTGTCGTGGATGTCCCCACTGTGCCTACCATTATAGCCTCCCTTCTGCCTCCATGTCACCTTCTTCTGGCATATCACCCCTATGCCTCTACATCTCAGCGCCAACGTCCTGTCGTCCATGTTTTCCCAATAATCATTCCACCGATGCATTTTTCCATATGACCTCCCATTGCCTAGTTAAGTACTCATCAGCTCCACCTTCGTCCACCTGCCTATCTTCCCTGTAAGCATCCAACAAAGAAAAAAAAATGAAGGAAAGTCTACCATGACTTCCAAGAGTACGTGTTGACTCTGCCCACTCAGATCCTGATGAAACAATTAATGTAATCAAGGAAGGTGGGTGAGACATTGTCTCCTTTAATAAATAGAAGGCCAAAGAGGGACAAATCATGGAAGAAGACTATCAGTCCAGTCTGAAAAATATTTCGTTTGATAGAAGATTGCATGGGCAGTCTGACCAACATTTGCATGTGTAGCCTGATAGAGAATCTCATCAACACAAAGATTTGAAAGTATGACAGGATCGCCTCAGGCATTTAGAGCCAGTTCAGAGTATATGTAGGCATTTTTTCCATTTTTTTTAGTGTCTATGGTAGAGTTAAGCTCCCGATTGTAAATTTCTAATGAATCCTCTGGTTCTCTGGTTATATGTTTCCATTTGAGACTTATTGTTTAATGACAGTCAACTTTCTTTTCATCTCTATTGCTTCTAATACTGAAAGACTCTGGCATGGAGGATCTATTTGAGTGTTGTAACTTTATTGTGATGTATATTTGATTGCAGTGTTGTTATAACGTTTCAAATTTCCTGAAGTTTTGGATTCAAGAGGATCTTTCATTCAAATCTTTTCCTCCATAGGCTGCTGGAAGACAGGATGTCCATAGCAGACCTTTACATTTTCTCCTCAAGTTATTCCTCCTTCTCACCCTTACTTAAACTTACTTTTTGAATTTAGATCAAGACCTCATATACCTATGCATACCAACCCAGTTTTCTGAGTTAAAACGATATCATCCTGATTTTTCATCCACCTGAGTCCCCATTAAATTATTCATTGTGACATAAAAAACTGATGGGTACTGGGCTTATCTCTGTTGCAATCAGGAGGTGACTTCTAGTGCTAACATATACATTGTTGGGGGGGGGAAATAACTGATTATCATTTCCTTCATTTTTAAGGAACATACTGTCAACGAATTGCCAAATTGACATATCAAATCTCAATAAAAAAAATTGAAAAGTAGTCAGTAGAAATCTAACAAAATTATTCACAATTTTTTTTTTTGCAGGAAAGTAAAATTCTAAATAAAAAAAATACTTTTTTTTATCGGAAGTTGAAGAACCTATTAAAATAAAATAAAAATTCTCATAAAACAAGCAAAAGTGTTACCCATCTTCATGATTTTACCCTTAGCAAACTCATTAAAAACCAAATMTTAGTATCCATCTTTAACGAACCATGGTGATGAAAACAAGGTAGATCATGAATTCAACAAATAATGACGAATTATGGAAAGGATCAAAGGACAAGGAGTGTGCTACAAAAACTCCTAGTGAGTTGGCAGCGCCCTTTTTAAAAAAAATGATTGACCCACCTTTAATCGGACATAGGGACAACATGGAAAGGATCAAGAGTATGAGTGGAAAGAGTGATATGTCAAGTCATAAAGATCATGGAATGTGTTATGCTTGGTTTCAAGTCATTAGGTAAGTCAAAAACATAAGACATAAAATGAACCTAGGCTTAAAATTTATGTGAGGGACAAAAATGAGCCAAAACCCAAGTCTTTATTTGTTTAAGTTAACCTAATCAAATCACACAAAGAAAAAATAAAGAAAATTTAAAGTCTAAAGGATAAAAAAATAAACCTAAGGGATAAAATACCCAAGGAAAATTAATTTAATAACATTGGCTCCACAGGGGATGGCATGCTTCCTGTGAGCTTCCAAGAACAAGCAGTTTCAGTGCCTTATCCTAGGGCTATGGGCTCACTTATTCAATAAAAAATCAAACAAAATGATATTTAAAATGGAATGGAGATCCACTCATGGCTTAACAAAAATACCTTTTTCAGGAAGTGCCCATTGACAGGGCCACCAAAAACTTTAGAATCCTCCAAATTCTACAACTTCTAAGTGTTATTTGAAAATACCTCATAAATTTTGAAGGGACCAATCCACAAGGCCTGAAATTTACCATTCTTGCCTTTGTCTTTCTTGGGTGCATCCTGTTATCACATATTTTTGAGAGGAGTGTTTTCTCTTAGAAATTGGCCATTGGGTGACTAAATGTTAAAGAAGGGGTTTAAAAAAGCCACAAATGTGTTATATTCAAGGTCGAGGTGCACACTCTTCTAGTCGAAAAAAATCCAATCAAACACAGGCTCAGTCTCGGTCATCTGATCCAGAAGGACACGTGGTGCAAGATTAACATTTCACTAACTCGTAGAATGGAGTAGTCAAAGGGTAGAGTCATGAGAACTCGTGAAATGTGAAGTCACAAAATGATCTGGGTCATCTACTTCAGAAGGACATGTGGCACAAGATCATCATGGAGAAGGTTGTTTCGAAAAATCTCAAGTGAGAAACGTCGATAGCCAAGGTCCCAAAATGCCAATAGTCGAGGTACCGAAATGCCGATGGTTAGAGGTCCCAAAATGTTGATGTTAGTCTGATTCGTTGGATCGAGGAAAGTCATGGAATGTTGATCTGACACTGGTGAAGTCAGAAAATCAGGAATCAGGAGAGGGGAGGTGAGTAGTATTTCAAATTCCCGAGATGAGAAATCCTGATACAATAAAGATTAGATCTGGTTCATCCAAACCAGAGGGGCATGTGGCAATAGATAATGCGAAATTGAGATTTTGTGAGTCGAAGGTTTTAGCATGGAGCAAGGCGCAATTTCCTGAACTGTGAAATTGCGAAGCACCCAAGATTGAGCCCATGGTCATAGACTGTGGTCAGGTGGAAGGCAGTGCCAAGAGGGAAGCACCCATTGCAAGGATCCTTAGCCTTCAGATGCATAGCAGATCCATCCGTCCATTTGAGTCAGTCGATTTCGCGAGTTCAACCATCAAGATATTGGCAATCAAGTGCAGAGAGGACTCCCAAAACGTGAAATCCTGAAATATCATATGGCATAAGAGTTGGGTCATGGCTCGAGTTTGCATGAAGGTAAAGGTTTTGAGCTCACGTGAGATGTGATAAGGTTCAAAATGCCAGTGTTGGCCACAGAAAGAGGTCTCTGCATTCCCTAGGAACCAAGTCAACTCGGCCTTGTTCATATCCCGACGAAATCAGTTAATGCAAGGTAGGTTGGCGGTTGAAACCTTAGCTCACTCTATAAATGGAAGGCATGGAAGTCCCGACCGTGGGGACTGAATTTTCAGCCCATGGTACCCCTGTGAGAAGATTTCCCTGCAGGCCCATGCTGATTCAAGATTGTGACTGACAGAAGAATGCAAGTGAAGACTAATAGAAGAAGATGCAAACACAAAGTTTTGAATGTAATATCCAGGTCACACTCCTGGTGGTGGTAGTGGCTCTGAGTATAAATACTCGGTTTTGATATTTTGTTAGGGTTGATGGTAGAGAAAATCTCCCATATTGTAAAGTTTTAATGAAGCTATTGGTTCTCTGGTTCTGTCATTGTAATCTGAGATTTCTTGTTTAATGAACGTTATCTTTCATACTCCCTCTTGTTTCCCTCTAATGCTAAAAGAGTTCATGATTGACTGATTCACTTGAATTATTGTGACTGCATTATGATGAAATTTTGATTATAGTGTTGTTATAATTCCTTTTAGTTTCTTTTAGATTAAAGTTTAAGAATTTCTTGTGTTTAAATCTTTCCTCTTTGGGTTGCTGGAAGACCTTATGTCTACAACAAACCTCTATATTTTTTTCACCAAAGCCTTCCTCCTACTCACCTTTACTACAACCTATTGACTAAAGTTGAACCAATACCTCACCTACTTGTGCATATCAGTCTATTTTTCTAAGTTAAGATGATATTTACTTGAGACTACGCCCACTTGACCTTTTTTACAACCAACGTGTGACATAAAACTCTGATGGGTATCGGGCTTACCTCTGTCGCAATCCAGGGGTGACTTCCAGTGCTAACACATACCACTTGAGCACTATATCTCCCATATGGAAATCATTTTTTCTTACCTTCTTGTCAAATACTTTCTTGATCTTCTTTTGATCGTCTTGTGCTTTGTCCAGTAACTTCTCCCTAGTCTTTCGCACTTCTACCAGCTGTTGTATTCTTCTGATCATATCATTAGGTTCTCCTTGGTAGTCTTGGAAGATTTTTTCCACAGGAAAGGAAATATGAGTAGGAAAGATAACCTCATATCCATACACAAGTCTAAAAGGAGAGACACCAATAGATCTCTTTTTGGTCACTCTACCATCCCACAAAGAAAATTTCATCTTTGAATCCCATGCTTTCTTATTGTTTTATAAAAATCTCTTGATGATATTTATAAGGCTCTTGTTAGATGATTCTTCCAATCCATTCCCTTCGAAATCGTAAGGAGTAGAATGAACGAATGCAATCCCATACTATTCACAAAACATGATCAATGGTTCAGCCTTGAAAGATGCAACATTATCAGCAACAATTCTGCTTGGACAACCAAATGTTACCATGATATCCTCAAGAAAACCAATGATTACCTTGTGGGAGTCATTCCTTGTAGGGATGGATTCTATCCACTTGGTAAAGTAATCAATGGCAGTCAACATCCACCTATGTTGACCACTTGAGGCAGGATGAATTTCCCCAATAAAATCTAATTCCCACTATTGAAAAGGTCTTGAAGCTTCCACAGGCTTCAATGGAAAATATTTGAGCTGCTACATTCAAAAAACATTTTGGAACTTGACACAAGATATAATCTTTTCACAAATGTCAGTAAAAAGTCTAGGAAAAAAATACCCATCTCTGAGGATATTATAGGCTTTGGTTCTCCAGAAGTGAAGGCCCCCACATAAACTGTCATGAAAATCAGGCATAATGTTTTGGGCCTCATGTGGATCTAGGCATCTCAAAAGCACTCCTAAATGATATTTCCAATAAAATACTTGGTCATTAAGACAATATTTGATTGCTTTGAGCTTCAAATATCTTACCTTGTTCTTCTCCAAACCATCAGGAGGCTGCAACTTCGGTATAAAATATATAATGTCCTTGTACCAAGTGCATTTTGCCAATGGAGGGATGACTTGAGAAACTTTATCAGACAACTCAGCTTGCTAATTTTTTGAGCTAATATTGATGAAATTAACCCCCAAATCTTTGCAATTTGATTCAACCAACAAACTAGCTAAACCTTGGCCTTTAACCAATTTAGTGGGATTTATTTCAAGATCAAATTCAAGAATTTTGGCAATCCATTTGCTCCTCCTTCTGTCTATGTCAAGATGAATAAGTTTCTCTTTCACCGAGGCTGAAGGGACATATGAATTTTTTTTTGAATTCATCACACATACTATGAAATCCTTGAGGGATTTGACCAAAGCATAGGCCTTGTTTTCCATAATGTCATATTTTATTTCAACGTCCCTCAATGCCCTGCTGAAAAAGAAATAGGTTGCTCTAACCCTTCTTCATTTTTTTGTAATAAAACAGTTGCTACTGTTTCAAATGAATCAAAAGAAAATATCATAAAATCCTTGGAGTAGTCAGGGCTGATGAGAACATGTGCTTCAGTCAAAGAATTTTTTATTTGATCAAAATAATTTTGAGACTCAGTAGTCCATTTGACTTCACTTCCTTTCCTCAAGATGGTTGTAATATACTTTACCAGTTCAACAAAATTTGAAATAAACCTTCTCAAAAAATTTATTTTCCCTAAGAAGGACTAAACTTCTTTCTTGGATCTAGGGAGAGACAAGGTATGAATTTATTCTACTCTGTTTGAATCAATTCTTACCCCTTAAACTAATACAATGTGCCCCAATAATTTCCCCTCCTTCATAGCAAACAATTATTTTTTAATATTGAGAGAGAGACCAAACTTTCTTCCCTTCAAGAAGACCTTTTTCAAATGAATATAATGTTCTTTATCAAATTGTGAGAACATTGTAATGTCATCCAAATAGATGACTACAAACTTTTCATTCTCCACAATAAAGGAAATGTCCATGGCTCGTTGAAAGGTCTCTCTTGCATTCATCAATCCAAAGGAAATTTTAGCATACATGAATGTTCCACAAGGAGTGGTTAAGATTGTCTTTTATCTATCTTCTGGAAAGAAAGATATCTGATTGTAGCCATAACATCCATCAATCATAGACATCCTAGATGGACCTATCACCCTTTGCAGTATGTGCTCCATCTTGGGTAAAGGGTAATTATCTTTCTTGGAGATTATATTCAAATTTCTGAAATTGACACAAAGTATGATTTATCCATTCTTCTTTCCCAATGGGACCAATTTAGCCACCCATTCATAATATCTCAAAGGAATGATAATCTTGGCATCCAAAATATTTTTTACCTCTTTTTCCAGAATAGGAAACAACATAGGATTTATCTGTCTAAGTTTCTTCCTAAATGGCTTGGTATCTTCCTTCAAAGGGATCTTATGTTCAATGATTCTTGTGTTGTATGTATTCATATCTTCATATGTCCATAAAAACACACTAGAAAAATCTTTTAACAACTTAACATATTCAACCCTTTGTTCCTTTGACAAGCTGCTAGAAAAATTGAAATATTTTGGATCCTCCTATGTACCCACATTACATTCAGTCACATCATCATTATCAGTTGAACCTTTAACCTTTACAACAAAATCATTTCTGTCGAACAATCTCTCCAAAGGAACTAGTCCTTTTGGAATATGGTTACTAGGAAACTGATCAATATGATGGTTAGCAGTTTTATTTAGAAAAACATTAGCATGAGAGCTATTCTAAGAATCATTATCTTGATCAATATGTAATGCAAAATACTCATCCACAGTCTCAAGAAATCTTTTAATCTTAATATAATCCTCAAATACTTTCCAATGTTTGACATTGTGAGGTATAGAGGGTATGTACTTCACTTCTACATAATATTTGAGTTTAGGTGGCAAAGGGACTCTGAAATTACTTGCTGAAACAACCAAAGAATCTTCCATGATGTTCTCCTCTCTTGGAACAAATGAAATATTAAAATCTAAGAAGAAACTTTCAACAAGATCCCAAACTCCATTATTGTAAGTCCTTAGCCTGGGGTGTTWAGCTTGATATATATTTTTGATTTGATGGACAATTGATTCATCATCTCCAAACACTTCTATCTCTTCAATCCCCATGTCTTTGGAAACCCTCAAACCCAAAACAAGAGCTTCATATTCTTCCACATTGTTTGTAGTTTCAAATTCGAGCTTATAGGACAAATTTATAGTCTCTTGAGTAGGTGAAACAAAGACTATTCCAACACCAACACATTCCTTAGAAGAGGATCCATAAAAAAACATCTTCCAAACAGAGGTAGTTGGAGGAGAATATTCACAAAAGGTAATGGATTGTTTTCTGATTTCAAGAGGAGGTTGAGAAGCATCAGTGAGCTGCAATATACTGGATCCTAAATCAGTATCAAGTGAAAAAAATAGGATGGTTGGTGGGGTTTACTTCATCACATATAATGTTGGCAAACTGAGCTTCCCTATAAAGCCTTCTATGCCCCCCCCCAAAACATAGGAATGGTGTCATATGTAAGGTCCATCTGCAATGTTCCCTCTAGTGTTTTTATCCAATATCTTCACAAGAGCATACCAAACCTAGGGGGGACATCAGTCACCACAATATCCATGACCACACTTTTCACGGGCAACTGAAACAAGGTCACAACCGCATATTTGATAACCCCAAGACACTTAACTTTCTTAGAGTCAAAATAATATAAGTCATGGTAATTTTTTTTAATTTCCAACCCAAGTTCATCCATGACTATTTTTGGAACGAGATTCTGAGATGCCCCTGAGACCATCAAGCAGTTATGCAACACCTTATCATGAATGTTCAATGACGTATAAAAGGGAGGGGATGAATCATCTCTATATTCTATCAAGGGTCCTAAGATGACTGCTGGTTTTTCATCTTGGAGGTTGACAGAATCAGTAGAATTGGAGGAAGGTTCGGGTTGCAACATTTTGGAAAGATATTTTTTGAACTCCTCATTTTTTATCATCTCTAAAAAAGGTACAAGATTTTTTTTTTTTAAATTTCATTTTCAAAGATGAAAGAAGCTGGAGATTTCATAATCTCCCTAACTTTTGGAGTAGTATTCTTAACCAAAGCTTGCTGGATTTCTACATATTAATTTTTGCTGCCAGCTGCCAGAGGCTTAACAGAGTCTTTTGGTGTGGTGGGTTGATCAGAAGTGACAGTCTTTTCCTCTTTATTTTTGGACCTCAGATTGTATCTATTAGGATTTTCTTTTGTTTTCTTTCCCTTACTCAATTCATTTATTTGATTATCCATGAGAGATTTATCATATGCATATTGGGTCAAGTGAGGGGACGAGGAGGTGTCACCAAGGAAATGGATCTCATGATCAGTTTCTTCATCCTTTCCTTCTTCATCAACAACAAGGTTGTTTTGTAGAGGTGCTTGGACTTTTTTATCATCCCTCTCTCTGTTTCTTGGATCTCTTGGAAGGATTTGAGGAGCATTATTTGGTCTTATGTAGTTACCTCTATTATCAACATTTTCTATATTCCTATAGGTTTGTTTTCCTTCAAATTTTAACTTCTACATATCAGTAGAAAGTGATTTTACTAATTTGGTAAGTTCATCAACTTGAGGATGGAAAACAGATAAATCATAGGTTGAGGCTTTATCTCTACTTTTTATACTGTCCCTATTATGTTTTCCCCTATGTTTGTCAGCTTCCACTATGCTAGATTCTACTTATAAGGTTTCATCTTGCATTTGTTCTAAGGAAGTAGATATTCTTTCTCTCAATAGAAGTAAAAAATCATGGTCAAAAGCACTGGCATAGGTGATCTTGGCAGAGATTTCTTTAGGCTTTATCTCAGTAGGGATCTTAACGTACATTTTATTGAGCCTCTTGGAGAATTCAGAAACAAATTCTCCCTCTTTCCTCTTTAGGGATCCAAATTTTGTGATATAATACACAAAATATTTTTTATCCCCCCATTGTCTCAAGAAATAATCATCCAAATCCTTTATCCCAACAATATATCCAAGGTTCAAACCCCTAAACCATTTCCTAGCCTCACCATCAAGGATTTGGACAAAGACTCCCATCCATACATCCTCATTCTCAATGCTTAGATTTTATGCATAACTATAAAATGCAACAAGGTGTTCTTCAGTAGTTATGTTTTCTTCTCCTGTGAATTTGGGAATGTACTTAAGGTAGTATCCACCAGGGAGAGCATTCATAGGCTAAGGTAAGACAAGAGGGGAATACCTATAATACACTATGTCATCCATCCTATTTCTAGGAGAATTAGCAGCTGCCATTGGATTTTGAACTGTAGGAGAAGAATGAGGAGAAGGAGATTTGACAGCTGTAACTACAATTGGGTTTTGAGGGGAAAGAGGAGGCTTGGATGAGGATGGAGAGGTCTCAGATTTCAGAGGAGGATTTTGAGCCTTTGGGGAAAATGAAATAGGGTCCAAGGGAGAATAATTTTCCATATGGCAGAAGCGTGGTGAAGTATTCCTTGGACAAGGAAAGTATGCAATAAAGATTCTTTAGAAGTTTGGAATGATGGATTGAAAATCCATGGACACTCCTATGACCAAAAATATAAGAAAAGTAAGAGACTCATATTCTCATCCAGTAGAACCATCTCTATATCTACAATTGAATGGGTCATTGATGTATTTGGTAAATACGTGACCATACATTTGTTTTTCCGTAAAAACACTAAGCCAGTTCTAGGTGGAACCTAGACATGAGCAGTGAACAACTGCAAAGCACGTTCTAAGATATATTCATGGGACAATAAACTATGGATTAAGATATACCACATCCATTAATATACAACTTCATGGATTCATAGATTTAGATTGGGCAGGAAGTGCAGAAGACATAAAGAGTACTTCAAGGATGCATTTTAGCTTCAGCTCTAGTATGATATCTTGGGGAACCAGGAAACAAAAGTCTGTTGCACTCAATACAATAGAAGCATGATATATCGCAACATGTGAGGCATGTATAGAAGCAATATGGATGAGAAAGCTGATTTTTGGATTATTTGATCAGGTTCCAGATTCGACCATAATGCATTGTGACAATCAAAGTTGTATAGGGCTATCAAAACACCCAATGTTTCATGAACAGTTGAAACACACTGAGATCAAATACTACTTTATTCGAGATAAAGTACAGGAAAGAAAAGTGAAGCTCTAGTATATCCCCACAGATGAATAGACAACAAATATCCTGACAAAGCATCTGTCAAGAATAAAGTTTGCATATTTCCGAGAAAAATTGTGGATCATGGAAATAAATGCCTTAGCTGAAAGGGAAGAAATGGATCTCTAGGTTGGGAGGGATTACTGACATATATTTGATTTATGGAAAGTCATTTTTAGCTTTTAGAAATGGTCCAAGAGGGGAAATTCCTTTTGCGTTTGGAAAGTGGTTGAGATTTCTGACGAACATGCATTTTCCAGTTTGGAAAATGGTCCAGATCGAACGGTCATTTTCATAATGAAAATGGTTTGATGGATTGTTGATGTACCATCGACAATGATTCCCCTTGTGGTTAACATGGGGAATGGTATAGGTCAATCTCTCTTCTTGACGACCACTCTCAGTAGTGGTCAAAAAGACTGGTCTGCCTCGCCAGAAAGTAATTCTTTCGAAGCTCACAGTTGTGAGAAGTTTCAAAGAATGGTTCGTTTTGGAGGTTGGTGCAGGACACTCATTTCCTTAGGAAATGATCTAGACAGTCATTCCCTAGGGTACATTCATTCTCTCTAGGTTTCACTTTGTTTAGTTCTAGAGGAATGACCCAGATAGGTGAATGGTCCAGGTTCAACAATCAGGGACAGGCATTCTCTAGGGTAGACTCATTCTCTTCAGGTTGCACTTTGTTTAGTGTTGGAGGAATGACCTGGATAGGGAATGGTCCAGGCTTAGAAATCAAGATATTTATTATTCCTTGCTTGAGAAGAATAGTCCAGATAGCCCATCATTGATGTTCTACTCTGAGGGAAAATGCTTTTCCAGATCTCATAGATGTGAGTGGAAGAATGGCCCAGATGACTCAGTTTATATCATAACATTGTTTATGTGCAGGTTTATATCAATTGATATGATTATTATGGAGACTGTGTGTCTCTAGACAATAGAGGTATGCTATTGTGGTGGATATGCTCCACTATTTGTGAATATGTATCACGTATTGAGTAGTTGTGTACTACTATGGAAAAACACAATTGTTTTCTATTAGTTGACATTGTACCAGTTGTCATGGATATTATCCAGTTGGGTAATAACGATGATGCTTGTGATTTAATTAACCTATGTGGCTATAATGATGCTACCAGTTGAATGGTATATTTATGCTCAAGACCATTATCAGTTATACCTCCCTAGCTAGCAAGGAGTGTTGATATTATGGTAGCTCGGGGAGGTATTAACCTCCATTGTGACCTTTAACAAGAAGAGAATATTTCGGAAGCAAGAAAATAATTGAATATAACCCTAGAAGAGATGTTGGCTAAAGGATATAATCAGTATAAATACAAGAGGCGAGTCTTCACTTTAGAAAGAATTCTCAGAATCGCAGAGATACACTTGTGCACACTGTAGTTGGGAAGTCTTGTGCGCAAGTCCTAAAGAAGCTGTTTTGGACTCTCTGATCAACTTTGGTTACTTCTTGATTGGTGCATTATCCTTTCTTGGATATTGATTTTCTACCAGGATTCTTCTCTCTTTCAAGGTCAAGGTGCTCAGGGGTGGCTTCGACCTATGGTTGGGTGACAATAGTGATATTGTCTATGGTTAAATGAGCACATCCATCATATTCTAACAATATCCCTCCTGGCAGGGGTTAATTCCACCAAAGATTGTGGTATGTTTAATCCTTTGAAAGAGTGGGGACTGTCTTGGTAGTGTAATTGGACCAAGAATAGGGATGCGCAAATTTTCTACCCCTGGTGCCAATGCCTTTTCACCTTATTGTTGATTAGATGGCACTAAATCAAATAGGGAGAACATGATATTTTGAAAATTACTCATTTAAATTTGAGACATTTTAAAATTTACTCGTTAAAAATTATCCAAAAATTATTTAGATACAACAATTTATTTCTTGAAACCTAGTACATGATGCATTTGGCCAAAGTTGTAGAATACAAAAGTTTACTCATGAAAAATTATACTCTATAACAAGACTCACTGAGTATGACAATTACTTAGCATGTATGTGTTGCAATTTAGGTCAAACTCACCCCATTTTTGTCAAACTAGTGAGTTATTTCTGAATTTGTTTTGTTTTTCAATGTTATCACTAAACTTATCAAGCTACTATTGAGTTTATGTTCTAATATTTGTCACAAGGGGATCGATTGATTGGTTAAGTGGGGGTGGTGATATAGCCCCTCCACCAGGGTTGAATTCCCCAAAAGTGTGATGTGTTTAGCTTCTCCGAAAGGGATGAGACATGGCCACCTATTAGCTTGGTGTATGCAATGGGAAATGTTCCTAGTCCCTAGTGTTGTCGATATTCCACTTCGGTGTTGATTGGGCAACACTAATAGTGAAAGGAAGTTACCAATTTTTATTTTTTTTATGTTCTGTGATTTTTTAATAAGGGACTTTAAGTTCCCAAATTTTCAATGAGGACATAATTGGTTGGTCAAGCAGGGGTGGTGATATAGCCCCCACCAGGTTTCAATTCCCCAAGCATGTGACACATTTAGCTAGTCCAAGGGGGGGGGGTGTTAGGGGATGGCTTCACAAACGCCCGATATACCTCCCACCAGGTTTCAATTCCCCAAACATGTGACATATTTATCTAGTCCAAGGGGGGCAGTAGGGGATGGTTGCACACATGCCCGATCAATGTAGGTGATGAGCGAAGTTCCTAGCCCCTAGTGTTATCGGCATTGCACCTCGGTGTTGATTGGGAAGTTATAATGGTGAAAGGAATCATTCAAAAGTTTTCTTTAAGTTCCTGAATTTTGTTGAGTTACGTTCCATGATTTTTCAAATAAGTCGACTTAAGGCCAAATTTTGCACCAAGTTAACTTCTCATTTTAGACTCGTTGAGTTTTTTACTAGTCCAAATCATGTGAATTTGATTTAATCCATCTCCAACAGGAATTTTTAAAATGACAACTCCATCAAAATTGCAAAATAGAATAATGCATTAACAAGAACAAATAAACTCCAAGAAAGATGACTATAAATCAAACTAAGATAAGCTTCTCGCCCATACCATTGATTTGTCATTCAGACCTATTCTGTCTGTCAATTTTTTGTGTAATAATAATGGTATCGCCTACAACATTTTCGTGCAAGGAGATCTTTATCCATCCCAACTCTTCTCTTTGCTTGACATAGTTGCCAATATTCAATTCTCTACCTAGTAACTACAACAAAAACATGCATTTGTATTCATACATACACCATATTCATTCTCGATGGTTCACTTGAATTCCTAATAGAAAACCCTAACACATGATATATATACAAAATGGAGGAATATAAACCTGGGGTTCTCTGGCCAGGCCTATTGCAATCGCACATATTAGAGATCTTTTCTCTGTTCCGTTCGAACCAATTACAAGGTTGATTCATAACCCTGGCCTGTATTTTATGTGGTTATAAGTCATGAAGTTGGGCATTTCAATTTCGACTATGTTCCCCGATAAATAATCATCTTTGTCCCTAGACATATAAAACAATAGATTGCAAAAATTAACAAATGAAAAAATATTTGCACTCTATTTTCTTCACATTATTCATATTTCGTCTTTAAAAGGCATTGAAACCCTGAATGCAGACCCTAGAAGTTGTAGAGTGAATATTTTTAGAGAAGAAAAAATGGGGATTGTGGAAAATATTGAATGCATACCTCTTGAAATATTTTATGGCCCGTTTGGAAGGCAGTTGATTGTTCGTACCCATTGTTACATACCCCACTATTCAAGTAGCTTTTGTTTTAGCGCTCTGTTTGCAGGGTAGTGCAAACTTTTCTTTTTGGTGCCTCTGCAATATGTGCAATATGTTTTGATACTAAAACAATTAATATTTTCGCTATAAACAAAATAATAAATATGTTCCATTATTAAAACAATTAGAAGTTTAGGCTTGGGCTAAGCATGTTCAATGAAATTTAGTGCTAAGTCGATATCATCTTTTGTATTTGGTTTGTGATGATGTAGATGTCAATTAAATTGTTACTTTGTGAAATTGTATAGAAAGTAGGAATACCATACAAAAATATGGTTTTATTTTTATAAATAAAATTGTGCTTTTTTTTATAAGCATAGTGTGAATAATGAGTTTTTTTCTATTTTTTGAGAAACTTCTTTTTATCATTTCAACTTTTAGTTGGTTTAGGTTTTTATTTTTATGCAGTGTCCTCTTATGACTAAGAATAGTTATGGGTTGTATGCATGTGGCATGTATATGAATAAGAATATTTGGGGAAAATTATATGTAATATCTTGAAATTATTTATACAATTAGTATGTGACTAAGAATAGTTTTTCATTGTATGTGCACAAGCAAGTTTGCAATTCCCAGGGGGCACACAATGATAGTGATAATCAAAAGGAAAGGTATCATTACCCCTTTAAATTTAAGCTTTCCTAGTTACACGATCCTGCATTCAATTTTCTTATTCAAAGATTTCTCTAGGAATGAACATGCTCTATGTCTCAGAATTATGTCTGCTATTAAAGAGCTTCCAAGTGACTATACAGATTCTTGATATGATTTGCTTCTTAATCCTATATATTTTGATCAGAGGCCGATTGGATTTTTTGATGGTGATGCTGCAAGAGTTGAAGGTGGTGTTGGTATAGTATTAAGGCTAAATGGGTCTCATTACTACAGACTATTTCTAGCTATTGGTCCTGAAAGTAACATTAAAGATGAAGTTATTGGCCTTTGGGGAATTTTATCCTTTGCCTCTTATCTTCACATCTATGATATTATGTTGGTTGGGGATTCAAATATTTTTCTTGATTGGTTTGAGGGCATATCTCGGCTTCAGGGTCTCTCTCTCCTTACCTAGAAGAAGGAAATTTTGGAGCTAAAACATCAATTCTCTTAGATCCAAAGTTTTGATGTCCATCGTCAATTCAATACCTTGGTAGATTATCTATCAAAGGACTTGTGCTGCAGATCCCCCCAGTGTTTAACAACAATCAACTAGATCAATATTTTCCATGCATATTGCACTGAACCCACCTAAGATTTGTGTTGTTGTTGCTTCTTTGCATAGAAACCATGAAACAAAAACAATAGAGAAATGAGCACACATGACCCTAAACCCATCTGAGATGTGTATTGTTGTTGCTTCTCTACATAGAAACCACAAAACATAACTTGTTGCTTCTTTGCATAGAAATCACGAAACTGAACCAATAGAGAAAGGAGAACACATGACCCTATGGACACCTTGAGAGTATCCTAGTTGGAGTGGGAGGGAAAATTAAAATAAAATATAAGAAGCCTGACTTTTTCCCATGAACAATGGATAGCCTTGAAATTCTAGCCAAACTAACCAACTATGTCATTTGATTTAATTCAAAGTTATTTATATTTTTTTTTCATGATCTTTTCATATGAACCCTTTAAGGCTTTTTAGATTTTTCATGTTAACATCGTGGAAGACTCCTAATGATTAATACAATTAAAGTGGTCATTATCATCAATATGTTATCATCTTGGGGCTTGAACTTCAAACTTTTGCAAAGTGGTAGAATAAGAGGATTTGTCTTTTCATGGCAAGTACATTTTTTAATGATTTTTTGTTTTAATTTTAGTTGGAGGTGTTTATAAAGGTAGTTGTGGCCTACTACATTATGGCTGATTGATTCTAGAATAATTATGTTTGTTTTCTTGAATTTATTCTTCCTTTTTATGTGAACTATGTAAGTGTCTTATGTGAATGACAATAAGAATAATAATTACATGAATCATAGAATTAGATAGATATATCTTGTGGCTTTTTGGAATATTTCATGTAACTATAAAATTACATTTCCTCTTATCACACATTGGTTGTGAGGACTGGTCCATGACATCATATAATCCTCAATATAACATGATCCTTATGTCAAAAGGTGCATGCAAAGAGGTAGTTCCCCCCTACTAACATAATAGTTGTTTGGTTGGAGGGTGATTATGATTGTTGGCTTAACCTTCCCCTACCTCGTTTGTGTGACATATGTACATGTGAAGAGTAACAAACAACAATTGAATATGGCTATGTTGTGGAATATTGGAACAACTTATACAATTATAAAATATCATTCTCTTCCTTCTTTTGCATTGGGATGATGAGGGCTCAAGCATATCTTGATGTTCATTAGTCTCTATGTTTCTCATCATGACTTGGGACTTCAAAATATTGATTCATTATTGTGTTGAGAGACACATTCCATAGAAAGGGTGTGGGGTGATGATCAACATTGTGTTTGTGTATATATGTATAACATCATAAAGAAATTAAAAAAATAAATTTGATGTCAATACTTCGATCTTGAGTCGACAGATATATCTTTATTGATGTATATTTCTATTATATTATCACATTTAAATAATTTTTAATATTCTCCATTGGCATAGATCCATGTTAAACATGCACCCATTAAGCATTGATACGAATAAAAAAAAAATTGAAATGAAAATGTCAATATAGTTAAATAGTCTTTGATGTTAGGAAATGCACTATTTGTGTTGTCAATTTCATGTCATTTTCTGAAGTCTAAAGGAATTATAAGAAGATGGAGTCTAAAATATAAATTCTAAATCCATGAAAATGAGTGCTCCTATTAGGAAACTTAGACACTTGAGAATTGGTTATGATCAACTTGGTCTAATGTGTTTTTAGGTAAAGTGTGTTTCTTTAGTTTGCTTTTGTAACTAACTATTCTAATAGTCATGATTTTGTTCTAGACATAAATTGATATGACAGTTCTTCTTCTCCTCGATATCAAGAACACTTTATCCATGACTCAACACTTGATTGGTCTAATATCTTTATTTAAAGAGCACGGAGGGTCATTTGCAAACAATCAATTGTTGAAAGACGTCCATGAAATCTATTTTCTTTTTGCATTAAAATGTTGGTTTGTGTTGCCATGTTGATGGGACCATGAATTGTTTCCCTCTTTGAGGGTTTTAACAACAAAAAAATCGGTGCACTAATATTTGTTTTGTGTGAGTGAGGTGGATGCCACTTTGTAACGCCAATTATTTGGTAGCCTTTTGGTATTCGACTCACACCCATCCTAATATTTACTTTGTTGTTGGTCTTGTTTCCTAGTACATGTAAACACCCTATGAGATCCATTGGAAAGAAACAAATAGGATACTTGAGTCATAGGAGGTGGTGGTATCATGCCAGGTGGTGGAGCCTCCTACTGCAAAGGATCATCCTGAGGTTGCTGCTCATCTGGAGCACTACCATCAATGCCTGAAACTAAAGAAAGCCAATTTTCAAAGAGAATACTTTCAAATGGAACATTTTCTTATTAAACTGTAGTAGAAACAAAGAATAACCTAAACAAAATACAACATGAATTCAGATACTCAGAATAGTAGTGATCTCAGTTATAAGAATTATAAAGAACATTGAGAACAAAAGAAAAAAAGTGTAGCTGAGTGGGTCTGTGAGTGATCTTTGAGTATAAGGGAAAATATCTCTTCCATGACATACACAACACAAGGGAAAATGTTTCCTTTCTCTATTCAACAATCCCTCAAGCATATCCTTCCTTTTTAGTGCCCTCATGTAGGCAGAAATAGTCCAATCCATTGATTTCTTTATGGGAAACCTAGTGGAGTATTGCCTTAGCTCTTAAATAATTAATAAAAAACTATTTCATCTGTATGGGGTTAAATGTTTTCTAATTTTCCTTGCCTCTATGCTTATCTACAACCATCTATCTCTCTTCCAAGATTTGTTACTCCATCATTGTTGCATTAGTTTTGGTCATTTATAAATTTGGATTATTGAGTAACTAAGGGGAATATAATGTGGGGGTTATGTGAATAATGGTGATAATGATCACAAGAGAATTTCCATGAGGTAGGAGAATACATGAATGACTCACACTTATTGAAAATGTTTAAACTCCCTACTGATGTGGGGATTTCTTTAATGTTGGAGGATATCAAAGATGTGTCATTGTGACTAAGTGGACATAGGTTAGTGAGAACGATGTCATCAGCTCATCATATTCAATCACAGATTATTTAGAGGATGAAGTCATCAACTCATCATTTTTATTACTGTTTTCATTCACCCACCACAAATGTCATCTTGCACCGACCCCGCATAGTGAGCAGTGAATGGTGACAACATTGAAATTTCTTCAAATTGTGCATGTATGCATCACAATTCAACATGGTTAGAATAGACACATGGCTTAAGAGTATTGGAGGGTTTAAATACTCAAGGATGTATGATGTCCCCACATAATATTTGAGATCCTCAACATTTTCATTAATGTTCATCATTCTGCACCTCTCATTGTCATCATTTGTCATTCCCTTCTATAGAATCGTTTTCAGAACTATCTTGAATTTTTTCATGGAACTTCAAATACACCCATCACAAATTTATTCCACCGACCCTGCACAATGAGAAGTGAATGGGGCCAACATTGAAATGTTTTCAATCTGTTCCCGTATGCATTGAAATTTGACATGGTTAAACTAGATGGTTGCCTTGAAGGTATGGGAAGGTTTCGATACTTAAGGATGTTTGATGTCCCCACATAATATTTGAGATCATCCATGTTTTCATCAACATTCAATATAATGGATGTCCCACAGTGAACATAGTGAATGGGGCCTTCCTTGAAAGTGAATGAGCATAGTGGAATTTCTTCCACCAACCCCGCATAGTGAGTAGTGAATGGGCCCAACTTTGAAATATCTTCAAATTGTGCATGTATGCGTCGAAATTCAACATGGTTAGACTAGGCACATGCCTTGATGGTATCGGAGGGTTTCAATAATCGAGGAATATGTATGATGTCCTCACCACATAATCTTTGAGATCGTTCATGTTTGCAACAATGTTCATAATGGGGCGTCTCATATTTGTCAAATGTCGTTGTTTCTGTCAGTAGAATCTTTGTTGGAACTCTCTTGAAATGTCATGGAACCTTCAATTCAACCACCAAAAATGTCATTCACCGACCCCGCATAGTGAGCTCTAGTGAATGGGGCCAACATTAAAATTTCTTCAATATGTGCCTGTATGCATTGAAATTTGACATGGTTAGACTAGACACATGCTTTGACGATATGGGAGGGTTTCAAGAATCAATTATGTTTGATGTCCCGACCACGCAATGTTTGAGATTTTCCATGTTTTCAACAACGTTCATAATGGGGCGTCTCATATTTTTCAAATGCCATTGTTCCATCCGTAGAATCTTTGTTGGAACTCTCTTGAAATGTCATGGAACTTCCAATTCAACCACCACAAAGGTCATGCACCAACCCCTCATAGTGAGCACTAGTGAATGGGGACAACATTGAAATTTCTTCAATATCTGTCTGTATGCATTGAAATTTGACATGGTTAGACTAGACAGATGCCTTGACGATATGGGAGGGTTTCAAGACTCAAGGATGTATGATGTCCTGACCACATAATCTATGAGATCGTCCATGTTTGCAACAATTTTCATAATGGGTGTCTCATTGTCAAATGTCGTTATTTCCATCTATAGAATATTTGTTGGAACTCTCTTGAAATGTCATGGAACTTCCAATTCGACCACCAAAAATGTCATGCACCGACCCCTCATAGTGAGTAGTGAATGGGGCCAACATTGAAATTTCTTCAATATGTGCCTGTATGCATCAAAATTTGACATGGTTAGACTAGACATATGCCTTGACAGTATGGGAGGGTTTCAATACTTAAGGATGTATGATGTCATGCAAAAATATTTTGAAAATATTTCAACGTTGGCCCCATTCACAGGTCACTGTTTCCCATCATGTACTCTATCCCTATTACAATGTCTTTTAATAGTTGTTCTCTAGCCGAGAAGATCCACAAACCTTTTTTGAAGTGTCATTATTATAGAAAACTTGTTGCAACATCCATAAAATGCAACATATTTATAGATTTTATAACATCGTAATTCCGACGATCATTGACCAAATCAAAGTTGACTTGGTCAAAATAATAGGTGACCGTTGGAGAGGGAAAACATATTTTCCACAACGTCGCAACTGCGACAACTATCTTCATAGAGGTGGCAAGAGAGACAACTATGTCACAAACGTGGCAAGAGAGAGGACTATGTGGAAAACGTGGCAAGAGAGACGAAAACGTGGAAAGAGAGATGTCAGCATTGTAAGAGAGACATCAACGTGGCAATAGCGACGTTATTGGGCAATATGGAGAAAAAATTAAAATTTCCTCTATTTTTCAACAGTATGGTCAATTTTGTCCATAACGCCACAAATAGAACATCGAAATTTTTACAATATGTACTAGTGACTAGATAATTTAATTAATTTGAATATTGTTAATTTAATTGATATTGAGTTAGCAATTTTACTTTATTCCTATTATTATAATATTTATTATAGATTCATGGTTTTTATTTCAGAGAAGGCTAGGTTCAACATATCACTTGTATAAATTAAACTTGGATAAAAAGATAACCATCATTCCTCCAAACCACTCCAACTAAATCTAGAACATACACAAATAAGAATTAGCATTTGTTAGCATCTAGATATTTTTTTTTTATATAAATTAACAATCTAACCACATATCCCTTCTTCTTATGGATGTTGGTTAATAATATATATAATCAATGTATTATCAGTCACACAATCACATTGCTTATCTTATCTGATTCGATAATGTTGGAAGTTTTATGGAATTTAATGTCGAGATTATTTCATATCTAAATATAATTAAAGTGTAATAATATTTATAAATGACAACTTGCTAATGTTCAAGAATGACATAATAAGGAGACCTTAATTTACAATGATCACGAAACACCCAAACCAATGTAACCCCACCTAATGTTATCTAGAGAAAGTTATTAATCATCATAGTAACTAAGGTGTTCTGGAATAATGTAACCTTCAATTTATAGAGAATGTGAAATATTTGAGATTTGCACTCTAAATTTTAACAAAGAAAACAACCTCACAAAAAGGTATGCCTAAAAGATAACAAATAAAACAAGAGGCACACTTTCTCTATCTGATACAAGTAAAGAAAAACCTTGTCTCACACAAATCGATGTTTTTAAGCAGTCTAATAAATACACAACCATGTTGTCAAAAATCGTTGTCATATGAATACACAACATACAAAATGTTTCCATATACAAAATCGTTGCATGTAAATCGTTGTCTAATAAATACACAACATACAAATCACTTCTATATACAAAATTACTGCATGTAAATTGTTGTCTAATAAATATATATAAAATCGTTATCATCTTATAAAATGTTGTCTATCAAAATTATTGTCTATTATATAAAGTTGTTGTCCATTAATATCTATATGCTGTCGATATACCAAAAACGTTGTCCAATAATGTTGTCAATCAATATGCTATCAAGTAAAGATATTGCTCGGTAAAGATGGGGAAAATACCTGTGTAAAAATGCCAAGAAGTTCTCCTAGGGGCACTACCTTAGTTGGCTAAAAACACTAAGTAAAAAACATACATATCATCAAACGCATACTTACACACACACACACATATATAAATTCGAGCCATATCATCAAAATAACGCACGCATAGGATTAATGAAAAACACCGACTTAAATAAAATTTGTAGATACATATAAATTTGAGCAATATCATTAAATAATGCATGCATATCATTAAGGAAAAACACAGACTTAAATAAAACTCACAGATACATATAAATTTGATCCATATCATTAAATAACGTAGGCATATCATTAAGGAAAAATGCAGACTTAAATAAGATTTGCAAATACATATAGAAACACATATATAAAAATTCACATTGATATTAGAATTCACATTGGTAATAGTTGTAAACCAAATCGCATTGATATTAGAAATCACAAGCTATTAACACATGACACAATTGGCTAATAAATGAATGGTATCAATGTCCATTAAAACTTAAACCAATATAATAAAATCGCTATTTATCGTTGTCCTTTAAATCTATGATAATGTTGTCTATCAACATATGATATTGTTGGGAAAAATATGGGGGGATCATCATGAATTTTCTGTATAAATCATCATGGATTTGTTGTGTCAAGGCTGGGAAAAACACTGTCTATGAAAGGAATATCCCATAGTAAACTACGATCGCTAATTAAAGAAATTTAATCGTAGGAAGAAAATAATATTGTTTTGTTTAGAGCATAAAAATTCGCTAAGATTTTACCAATGAAGTATTGGGATTTATCATTAAAATCGTAGAGATTATACCAACCAAACGCTGGGTAATATGCCAAGAAATCGATCAGAGATGAATCAACAAAAAAATAGAGATAATCAATCACAAGAAGTCGCAAAGATTAATCATTTGAAAATGAATCAATCAAAATTCAAAGATACTCATTCACAAGAATGCAAGGATTAATCATTCATGCATGAATCAATCAAATGCAGAGATAAGTGAGGAATAGATAGCTTGTCGAAAATTATCCTTCACTTATTATCCATGCACAAGAAAGAAAGGCATTTGAATCTATAATTATTTAAACATCGGAGTCATGACCATCGATTCAACTCCTAGCCGACTACCCAGGCATAGACTAATAAATTAAGGGATAAGAAACAAAAGATAAAAGCACAATTTTTCTTTGTATTAATCAATAAAAACAATGAAGAGAAGTCATTGTAATAAGATTTTTGGGTTCGTCATGGGAAATCAATTGAAAACACACCAAGCATAAGGATGGGATGACTTTAAGTTCTCTGATCAACATACTGGGCTCATCAAGACAAATTGTTGAAATATAAAAGGAACTCTATGGATAGTGTTACATTGATTAACATAAACTTTAACATAGTAGAAGTACATTACTAAAGGCGAAGGAAAATATTTAAACTACCATTCAATACAAATATGCACATGCGTACCATAGCCAAATGCGAAAGCTATGAGTCATTGTCCCACGCGCACTCCGTCGATCTCTAGCTTGCCGACCGATGTGACCTCAACGGTACCTCCCAACCAATGATAGGGGTACTCTTATTCCCCCTAATCCCCCCCGATCCACAAAGGGGCCATGCACACAATACCATAGAATGCTAGCACCCCGTTCGCCTCGCAAGGTTGAGCTACCACTGATTACCTGAGCTGGGTATCCCAACTCCCACAAGAGAAAGTTCAGTCAAGGTATAATTTCAGCAATGTAACGTTACACAAAAATATGAGATCACACTCCTCCTTTTCCATCTCTTTTATAGAGTTTTCAAGTAATTAGTTTCCGAAATTCTCATTAAATTCCTTTTCCATTTAATTAATTTCGAAAAACCTCGTCCGTACACATATCGCCCGATCCCCCAGTTGCACCAGAAAATCAATTTTATTAATTAATTAAATATTCCTATTTCCCTCATCGACCTAAGAGCATTCCTAAAAACGCTCCTCGGTGTCCCAAAATTCCCTTACACTTCTTAAATGACTTATGCCGTACTTAATTCCTAGTTGAGTTCATAATTAGAAAGTTCTAAAGGCAAGATTCCTTACTAAGTTAGACATTCATCTTTTTCTTCAAGTTCCCTGTTTTCTTTAATTTTCCTATTTATTTTAAGTTTTCCCCTTTTTCCCTTTTAACTATAAATCAATTTAGCAAGTGTAGATAAAACAACCATTTTCCCTTTTTCCTTTTTAATTAAAAATTTATTTAGCAAGTGTAGATAAAAAAAACAACCATTACCCCTTTTAAAAAAAAAAATAATCCTCCATTATAATTTTGACTTTAATAAATAAGTTTGAATTTGTTACCCCCCCTTCTTGTTACATGTTTATTTATTATTATTGTTTTTTACCACATGTTCTACTTAGACCTAGGTTTTAATTTCACTAGGCTCGCGACGTCCTTTTTTATTTATTAGGAAAAATTGTTTTAAAACCTTACTTATCACATCATTCATTTTAAGGCTAACTAGGTTTATTCACTTACCCATTAAAATCACGACATGCCCTTCAGAATGCACTACGTGATTCAAGGGTGCTACTCGCCTCTTTATGTTTTACTTGCGTGACATGCCATTCAATATGCACTACATGCTCCAAGGGTGCCACTCGCCTCTTAACTGAATTTGGTAGATGTCAAACCCCTCGAGTCAATACTCCGCCAGGTGATCTTATGGGAGACTAAGGGCCTCTCAGTAATAAGACCCCTACTTATTGTGTGCCCCTTAGAATCATCACGAGCAATTGCCACAGTGTTCCCTCACGACATCGTGGGTCTTCTCGAACTAGGTAATCGTTATCGTACAATTCGAGCCATGATGGGAGTGAAAGTAGGCTGTGGGAGGTTTTTTGCAACACCTCTCCCTCTAATTCTTTGGTTTTCATGCATGACCCCTCTACTCCAAATGTGGGTCTGGTTGGCAAGCTATCGTCAGCCTTCACCCATCAATGAATCATGTCAGAAATAATAATCAATCATCAAAACATCTAATCATATGTACATATTTCACATCAACAACATTCAAATCCCAATAGTCCACTCCCTGACTCGATCCTGAGTCCAAGGAATTTCATTGATGCCTCTGCATCCTCGAGGTCCAAACTCCTGCACACTTAGGAGAACCTTATCAATAGAACCTGTCTATGTAAATACAATCAAATAATCATATCATCATATCCATAATATATCATAATCATAATCAAAACAACCAATAGATATAATAACCTGGATCACTTAAACGCAATTGTCCTCAAAGAATAAGTTCGCTCAGTGAATGTTTCCCTTGGCTATAATCTTAAAAATAGATTATTATTATTATTAAAATGATATTTTAATATTTATGTTTGTTAGCTTTTCATGCATTTCACAATAAAGAAACTTACCTTGAATTCTACTAAAGACCAATTTATGTTAGTTGATATTTATATTCTTTAGTTATTTATTAAAATGATGTATATTTATCTTCTTCTATTATTTTTTATTAATATATTTATATCCATTACTTTGAAGTACATGTATCTTGTTGCCAAATACTCCACACAATATGTAATATTGAGGCATCATCCATATACATCATAATATCTTATTATTTATTGTTAGGAGGAGATGCATATACATTATTGGCTTCTATTAACAATAGTATTTAATAATATACAATGGCTTCATTAACAATAGTATTTAATAATATACAATGTCATAATAATAATAATATCTTAGGTTTAGTTCAATTGGTATAGAGCACGAGACCACACAATATGTAATATTCAGGTGTTATGCATATACATCATAATATCTTATTATTTAATGCTAGGAGGAGATGCTTATATATTATTGGCTTCTATTAATAATAGTATTTAATAATATACAATATAATAATAATAATAATAATAATAATAATAATAATAATCTATTTTTAAGGTCACTTGCGCAGACACACTAATTTTGTGTATGAGACCCCCTTGTGTGCGGGACAAGGGACCCCCCTTCGTTCAACAATTTGACTGGTAAAGTCTACAAAGGTATACATACCCTACCCCTTTTGGATTTGAACCCTGACCTCTTAAGAAGAAACACGTGTTCTTAAACATTAAGCCCAATCGAGAGAGTTTATCATACTTGTTGTTAATCATTCTTTTGATTCTCTCAAGGTGACGTCCCAAAATCAAGACCCACTCTTTACCCCACTAATACATTTCCTCTAAAAAATAACAATTTGATTCATTATTTTGATTCTCTCAAAGTGACATTCCATAATCAAGACCCACTCTTTACCCCACTAATACATTTCCTCTAAAAAAATAATAATTTAATTCTAAAAATCACATTGAAATCAAATATTAAATTATTTTGGAGGATATATGAAACATAAATCCCTTTTATATGACCATTTGAATATTGAATTTTATGTAGGTGAGGTGTACAAACATTGTCCATCTAAATTTTATGTAGGTGGTGTACGCAACTATAATTAAATGACAATTAAATAGCGTCATACAATATTGACGAAATAAATGACCAAGTTAGTGGGGAAGAGTCATCTCCTCCTTTATCTCGTGAAAATAAAGCGTGTTATACTAACATTGGATTACCTGCCAGAGTTACACCGATGTTCTTTGAGATAATGAAAACATTGGGGTTCAAACGAGATGGAACGACTGTGGAATGGCTGATCCAATAGTCAGAGTCGGATCAAAGTCCCCACAAGTTGTCCTCCACTGATGAGCTTCTCATCAATGGCCCCAAAGACGAGTCCATGATGACCCCGTCGCAGAAGAGGTGGGAGAAGGGGAGGCAGGACATCCTAATAGAAGTGTTCGAGTTCCCTGCAACTACATATTGCGGCTTACCAACTTAACTCAAAATATCACTCGCGAATCAGAAAGGAAGACCCTTGAATGGTTGTACAAAAAATATTGGTTATCTGGAATACGACCACAACAAGCTATTCCATCGACCATAACACTTAATTCCACTTCCACCTCCGCCGATATGCACTTCAATGGTTCATATCTTAGTTCATATAATGACAGTTCATTTTTTGCAACGAGATTCTCCTTTTGCAGTCATAATCATCAGCATAATCCTACAGGACAATACGAACTATATATCAACCAATTTTATAAATTGGTTGTTGTTGGTTGATGGTTGACATGCCTTTGGGACCTCTATTATTACATTAATGTATACAAATTAATGAGATCTGTTAATGTCATGTATTCTATTAATGTAATAGATAATAATAATGTATAAATGTATTCTATAAATTAAAGTATTAAGTTACATTAATGTATAATGTAGTTGATTTTTACATTAATAGTGTAATGTATTAATTAATTAATAAATTTATACATTATTAATTAATAAATTGCTAAAATATTAATAAAATAATAAATTAATACATTAATAATGTAATGATAAGTTGATGTATTGTATACTTTACAATACATATTGCCTACTTATGAGAGAGAATCTAGGTATCTTTAGGGTAAGTTGAGGATTCTCCTCCTTGAGTTAGGGATCTTCCCTAAGATCATGGTTGGACCAGGGGTTCGAATTCAACTGCCTTACAAGATTGAAAATATCTTCCCCTTATTCTCCTCAACAGACCAATTGATGCCCAGAATAGGCAACACTCCCTCAACAGGGCCATCAGAGTTCTATAGCGCTCCCTAGTAGGATTTAGGGGGGCACCAACACTCTTAAAATCAATAACGCTCCTCCAGAAGGGTTGTTCAGTGTTATAACGCTCCCTAGACCTTTATAGGGGAGCGCCAATGCTCCTAAGAGAGATATAGGGGAGCGCTCTCTTCTAAAAACCTAGATTCAATGGTTCTTTCAGATGGCAACAGGTACCTAACTTTAGTTAACCCTTCCTCTTCCTTCAAATCACGTGTTTGAGGTATTTTAAGTGTATTTTTAATTTTGTTAAAAGTATGGCATAGGCATCATGGCAGTATGCTTTGTTTGACACTTGCGACACTTGTGAGCAACATGAGACACTTGCGACACTTATCGAAGTGAGTAATGTTGATGTGTAACATATTGCCCCCCAAAGTATGAAGTTAAAAGATGTGGAATGATAACTGAAATGATTTGTAGACTTTCAAGCAAGGGTATAGACGCAGAGAACCCGACAGAAGCTGCACACAAACATCCAACAAATATTATGACATGTTTCAAACCCAAGGCAGGCATACCTATGCTTGGGTGATCAAGAATTGCAAGATATGACCGCCATAAAATACACTACGGATCCATAATTGTATTGATAAAAGGTATAGCCACCAAGGATACAATGTGGATCTATACTCTGATGATTTGAATTGATCGTAGCCACGAAGAATACACAATGGATCTATGAGATGACAAGACATATCCATGACCAATACAAAGTGGATCTATGTGACAGTATATGTGCCACTGTTCAAGAGAAACTCCTTCACAACCTGGGAAAAATACATATCAGAGTGATGACTCAACCCAGGGTCTTCTTACCGATCCCTATGTAGTACAAATCTAACCATGTGAATAGATGTCCTGATGTCAAACATCGTAGAAATCACTTGATTACCAGTCAATGATGTAAACTGTTAACAAGTACGAGGGAGATCACCATTAATGTCAATGATTCCCAAGGTACCCTAGTACATTCCAATGAATGTGAATGGATTAGATGAAGTTGAACATCCATGGAATCATCCAATCAGAGGTCGACGATGTAAACCTACTGTCGGAAGTGAGGAGGTCTGCCATTGAGGCTTGCAGGTCCCAAAGTACTAACGGGTTTCTAAGTCTGATTCTTAAATAATGTGTTGAAGTCGACATGAATAGACTCGTAGAAGGAGGGCCTTGATGTCTCCCCCATCAATGACATGAAATAGACACAGAGATGTAATTGGTAGATCAAATGAACATGGACTGACATGGGTATTGAGACAAGATATTTGTGATGGCTGACTCTCGAGGCAGATACTTCCCTTGTAAACTGAGGCACAATAGAAGAAACATGACATGGACCAAAACTTGATGATGCAATGGATACTGTGACTTTCATCGGGTGACCCAAAGGAGTAAGAAAAACTCAGAGGATTGTTTCAGTGTAGAGGTTTAGTAGATTAAGATGTGCACAAAGACAAAGTACCATGTTCAAGGGTGATTCTAAGAGTTACTTGGTGATGTTCTCAAAAAACTGCTTGGCTTGCTTCATTCAATTTTCCCCCCATCCAGATAGACGAGTACCTATTTTTAATTTTATGAGCTCAAGGAGGATAACACATGCTCGATAAAACTCACCTTTGGTAAGTTCCTCTTCCTTTGTTTAACGAACTGGAAGAAGTAAGGGTTTGGTCCCATATGGGTCTGTCGATGTTTGTTTTAGTGAGTCCAAAGACAGAAAACTCAAAGGTTTTTCATGATTATAGAGTCTGGAAAAACACTTAAAAGAGAACTCTCTCAGTTCATTTTTCGTAAAGTAGTCTGACGAGACCGAAAAAGAGATAAACTATCGCTCAATAGACATTTTCTTCAAATACTTTAACGAACGTGAAGAGAACAAGGTCGCTCGGTAATCTTTTTATGTTTAGAGAGTTTGAAAAGAAATTAAAGATGGCTCCAATGTTGTCCTTTTTCGTAATGTTAGTCTCGCGAGGCCGAAAAAGAGATAAATTATCACTCGAAAGACTCCCTTTCAAACCGCTTAACGAGTGGAAAAGGAAGCAAGATCACTCGATAATATTTTCATGTTTAGAGAGTCTGAAAAGAGCTTAAAGGAGTCCCCAGGGGGTTCCTTTTCTGTGTATCCATACAGGTCCAAAAAAGAGATAAAAGTCTACCCGAACGCATTCTCATGTATTTACGAGCATGAGAAAGAACAAAGACTAAGCTTGGTATGCCCACAGCTTGAAAGCTAGTGGATTAACTCCAGAAAGATCATCAAAGGCTGGAGACATGCCCTCCAAGCTTCAATTCATTCACCGGCTCTGAGGTCGTCACCAATTTCTCTAGTAGATGAGAAAAAGGAGAAGGGTGGATGAAAAGAAGGTTCAAGAGAGGTGATTGTTTCATTGTTTAACGAGCTTGACAGAGGAAAAGAACTATGCTCAGGACCTCTGTTTCATTTTTTAATGAGCTTGCCACAGAGAAGAGAATAATGCTCTGGAAGGGGACCAGGTCAAAGGAAAAAATGCGGTCATGGCCTCGAGGAGATCTTCGCTGGATGGAAGATAATAACTCAAGAAGGAACACATGTTGAGGGCCATGATAGGAGTAAGGAGATTAGGCTCCAATAATCCTACGAAAGAAATCACCATGTCCACTACCAGATCGAAATCGTCGAAAGTTGAAAGCATGGGAGATGATGAAAAATCAACACCAGGAGGGGAGATAGATGGTATATGTGCCTGAATTTCTTCACGAGGGGGAAGAAAAGAGGATCGGTGATAGTTATTATCCCGAGGTAACTTGTCAATGTGAAACATTTCTGGAAGAGATTCATCAAAAGGGAAAATTGGGGAAATGCAGTTGATTGCAGACGACAAGGAATTCAACCATGATTGCATCGAGGAAACATCAGGCGCCAATAGATGTTGGTCATCCGATGAGGGAGAAGCAAATTGGGTAGAAACATATGACGTTTCGGCTGGACTAAGTGTCACGGTGTCACTTAGTGCATGGAATTCCAAAGGACAAGGTACAATCCAAGGGTCAGATGATTCCAAAGATTGATAAGCCACGGTCGAAATCATATCGACGGTGGCAATGTGATGTGTAGTTGGTGGAATTGGTGTAGGGAAGGTACCCATGAGGCTATAATATTTCAGTAATCCAACACCAACGCTTTCATACGTGATCTTGTGGTCTCCCAAGAAAGGAATATTTTTGGTAGCGAGAGCGCGAGCATCAGTCGTGCAGAAATCCAACTGATCAACATTGACAAATTTTCCCTGGTGAGGAAATTGTACACATCGAAAGACTGACGAGGCAATGGCAGTCATAACATAAAACCAACTTCTTCCAAGTAACAAGTTGTAATCGAGGGGAGCATCCACCACCTCGACATCAATAGTAACAGTTTTTCCACCCAATTGGATGGGTAGGGATTGTAAAATCCCATGAGGATGAAAACCTCACCCATCGAAGGAGCATAACATCGTTGGGGATTTGTTGAGTGCTGGTGATTTTAAACCTTTCCAACATGCTAAAGGCATGACACAAGTTGAGGCTATTTCATCCATAATAGTTCGATGGATTTGTTGATTGTGAACAACAACATAAACTTGGAAAGCAAGTTGGTGGGAGATTCGAGATGCATAATTATCTAGGTTAAACATGATTTGATTGGACGACTCAGGATCAACAGCACCAAGAGAAGTCAAGAGTGTTCTACGTTGACTGGAGCAGTGCTGTAGAACTTCTAACGCAGACATAGCACACGGTGCTTGAGCCAAATCTTCAACAATGTTGTAGTTTTGGGCAGAACGTGAACTAGGATTAAACGTAGCTTTGTGGATAGTGATCTTAGGAGGGCGTAAGATAGAGTCGAACATGTGTTTCTAAATATGAAGTGGTCCAGACAGAGGATTAACCGATGGGAGACTAACAGAGGATGATGATGGATCCGGTAAAGTGCCGACACCATTAATGTCTTTTCCTTTGTCAGGGTTACCTGGTGTGTCGTAGGTCTTAGAGCGAGTGGTCAAATTGATCCCATTAAAAATATAAATATGTGCACTCGACGAGGCCTCATCATTAGGATCGCTAGAACTGCCCCCAAGAGAGGGGGTTTGAGCAACCATGGATTGTTGTTGTGGAAAAGGATGAGTAAGCACAGTGGATTGTGAATTTCCTTGGAAAATTTAGGCCACTTTATTGCGAAGTGGACAATATTGAGTGTACTGATCATCACCACAAATGATACATGATAATTTTAGTTTCCATTGTGGTTTCTTTTCAGTAGTAGGTGTTTGATTTTTGGGTTGTTCATTATTATTTTTTGATTTATTCTTTGTCTTCTTCTTACCTCCGGATTGTTGTGAAGGGTTCGATTGGACCATACTCACCTCAGAGACCTGAGTTTGAGGGGAGGTAGAAGAGGGTGTGGTCAAACTGGGAGAAGACATCGAAGCCAACTGCTGGGTTGTTCCAGTCGACTGGGAAGTAGATTAGGTTTTGACAGAGCTAATGAATCCATTTGCGTGCGAGGTAGACGATGGTTTGGATGGATCAGTAGTGACACGGGTAGCATTTGGTATAAATTCGTACAGAGTACCAGATTGTGAATAAACCAAATCTAAGTACTGAGCTCGAGCAATAGCTTCTTCCTCGATGACTACACCACCCATAGAAACATCATGAGCGATCAGGGTAACAATGATTTAGTGAACCATTCCGCTAATAATTGGTCAGGAATGACAACTTTGATTAACCTTCGTCGTCGTCTCCATTCATGAATATTATCAGAGATATGTACGAAGTTTGTCTGATGAAGGGAGCTCAATAGTTCCGTAACTGTCTCATATAGAATGGGTAGTTGGAAGTGTGTGAGGAAGGACATGGCAAGGGAGTTGAAATCATGAAAAGAAGCACGTGGTAGTTCAATATACCATTTTGCTGCCAAACTGGTAAGCGTTCTCTGGAAAAGACACAAATGTACAGAATCATCCATGAGGGAGTTTGATGAACACCACAAATGGAAATTCATCACATGGTTGTTTGGATCTTCGCCAGGGTTTCTGTCAAATCATGGAATATCAGAAGGAAGTTTAGCTGGAATGACTGGCCAAACTGGTGAATGAGAAATATGATCATTAGTTAACCGAGACAAATCTGGGAGATCCAGAGTCGCGAGGAAAGGTAGTTGTCGTTTAATGTGCGAATGATACTGGTACGGCATAGGAACACCAGTAGGACCATAGATGGGGTTAGGTGGATAGTTGTAACCAGTAGGTCTTCCTACATATAGTTGTTGCTAGCCAGGATAATAAGGATTCGATGGTCCATGAGAAACATTGGCATAACTCGGTGGGTTCTGAACATTATAGACCGGGTGATTTATTTTCCCGTGAGGAGGATAAACACTTTTCCCTTGAGAATGGTAAGGAGTAGATCCCGAAGGCGGATACACATGAGGTCTAGGATGAGGATAAGACTGTGGTCCTGGAGAACTCCAGGTGGTGTTTTGGATTCCGCCTGGATAAGATTGCCCGTAAGATGTTCCGGAAGGGACATGATTGGATACTCCTCCTAGTGGGTTATTATACAAGTTCCCCCCAATGTGGGGTTGATTAAAAGTGCCTCCTGAAGATACTCCCTAGAATTGTGAAGGATTTCTAGCAAACGAGGGTTGCCCCCCTGCTAGCGGTGGATTTACGACCAGGGTATGACTGGCAAACAAAGGTTTCCCTCCAGGAGGATCATGAAAAGGGGACTATCCCCTGGGAGGGGTAGGCCCACCATGGAAAGGTAGTCCTCTAGGAGGAAATGATTCGTTGGATGGTGGTTTCCCTCCAGTTGGTTGTTTTTGGCTAGCAGGGGTCTGCATTCTCGGGGGAGAATATGTCCCAGTAGGATCGTGTGGAACATGTGGAGTTGTAGAGTAAAAACTTGTAGAAACAAGGGTATAGATTGAAGTTCTTTAGGGATGAGTAGAGGTGATGAGTCCAGCATTAGGATGGACTTGTGCTGGCGTGGAAGTAGAGTGAATAACCTGATCGACTGGGTGATTCATGGTTTGACTGGATGGTCTTGTTTCACTAGGAGGGTCCTGAGAATGAAAGGGTTGTCGAATAGATTCAAAATGTTCATAGAGATCGTGTCCCGATGAAGTCCTCTATACAGAACGAGTAGGTGTGGGATTGGTTTCTACTGCTGTGCTAGGATGAACAGGAGTCCTATACTCATCACCAAATATTGGTTTTGTGGATCCCATATATGTTTCGGTAAATATCCTCTCCAGTAATCGTGGGACTTATTCGTCTATGACGTTCCCAAGGGAGTCTAAATGAACCAAAAGTGATTCAAGAGGAGTTACCGACATAGGTGTAGTGGGATTTTCAGCCGTGACCAAAGAACCTTCTAAGTTATCTAATGGAGGAGCAATAACACTTCCAACATTAGATTGATTTTCTACCTCTCTACGGTAGTTGTCTTTTGGAGGGTTAGGAGGTAAGGGTTGATAACCTTTCAGAGGTAGCCCTTGCATCCTATGTGATCAATGAAGACCTTTATCATCCATGGGCTCAATTGTGGAGAATAACAGAACACACTGAAAATCTAGGGCCAACTAACAAAAAGAAACAGCATGCGCTAATAAAATCTAGGAATCAACCAAGCAGACAAAACTTCTCTTGATGACCGTACTAGTTGGTGATGAAATCCAACATCGCGTGATAAAGTCGAGAAGGGGCTGGGATATGGTGGAACAATTACAGTGGCGACCTGCTTAACGAAATCTCACCTTGGTGCAAGCTTCCATGTAGTAATTGTGGATTTACCCTCCAAGGAGCCCGAGTGAGTTTGACCAATGTCTATTCCAGGTACAGTGAGATTTCCCTTCACTGTCACCTTGTGTAAGAACCTAAATATTATGGCAACTAAAGACACCAATTTGCAGTGAGACCCTGGGTAGGTACAGTCAACAGTCCGATTCGAAACGTATGGGCAGGATAACAAGTCTGAAATCAACCTGAAAGGATCCCACACATAATCGTAGGTATACCCTCCAGTGACCCCCACTATATGATCTGACCACTACAAACAGTTGAACCATGGAGGGATAATCTTCGTAATTCGCCCGAATGTGACCTCGTGCATAACCCCTGCGTGAGAGGGGGATCTCAGAAAACCAATACGACAATTGGATTTGACTCTCCCTAACTCGGGATGCTAATGTTTGTTTTGAAAACTTTGGAGAGTTGTATTCATAGCCTAATCCAAAGTGCTAACCCTAGTCTACTGTTGGTGGAAGATCCTAAAAACAAAAATGTTCTATATAGTTTTTAATTAGCGTTTGTTTTATAGTTGTTCTTTACTCAAAGGGTGTGTGAGAGTGAAACTGATGAAATGAGGACTCAATTCCCAAAAATATACATGAAAGATGATAAGAAATCGTTTCTTTTCAATGAATGCCTATTTAAGGGAAAGAGAAAGAGTCATTTTCACTATCAAACACTAATATGAAAAGTCCTCAAACAATTGGTTCTCAATCGAATCTAATGCAATGCTAAAGTATTTTCAAAAACACCTTCTAATATGCAAACTAATCACTAAAATGTATCTTTTTCATTTGTATGCGAATGATGATTAATTCAATGCAAAAACTTCTCCTATCAACTACCTTTTCAGATCAAGGAGATTCAGACAAGTATGATCAAATTTTGCACATACAAGACACACCCTCTTGCTGTGATTGAAACAAGAAGAAAAAGAAAACAAAGATAACAAATAAAATCAAGAATTTCACACAAAAGAGAGATGTTGAAGAACAATGACCTCAAAAAGGAAAAACCAAATGAGGAGATTCGTAGACTTCTGATGTCCTTCACCAGAGTTTTTTTCTCAGTCAGATAGGAGAGAAAAAACAATGGATTGATTTCAAACTCCCAACAATAGAAAAAGCTCAAAAAATAATGAAGAAGGCCACAAAATCTGAACAACAAGGTATTTTTTCCTTAGAAGGAAGGATGTCCAAGTTCAGTGGGAGGAAGCATTGACTCATAGAGAGGCTCAGCAAGTGAAAAACAAAGATTGGACCCTAGAAAAACCAATTCTGGAAAGGTTTTTTCCCAAAAGAGGGTTGGCGCTCTGGTGTAAGGGGAACCAAGCATTATAGCGCTCTGTCTAACACATCCAGGGAGTATTGGCGCTCTGTTAACACGGTCACAGGGGCGTTGGGCTTAAAAATCTCATGAAAATGTCCAAAAACCCAAAATTTCATTCAAATTTTGGCAATCAAGCTGAGTGTGATGGGGTAAGGAGTCAATCAGCATATGAAATCAAGAAAACGCGATGAACAAGGTCTAAAAACAATCAAAGGGTAAGACAAGGTCTATGAGGAAAAATTGAAACCAAAAGTTTTGATTCGAGTCTCCCCAGTGAAGTCACCAGTTTCTGTTGAAGGAAAATCTCCCTGCGGATAGGTAGCTCTCCTCTTGAGAGCTAGACTCTTAACTCTTAAGACAGAAGATGCTTATCATGGACACTGACTTCCTTTTAGATCTATATAAACTAATGTATGAGGAGGAAGGAGAAAAGAAGTAACTTTTACCGACGTTTGTCCCTGCACACTCCGAGTTGAGCTCCAATATTTTTCTCCTCGATAAGACTTGTAGACAAACAATAGTACAACCACTTCCTACTCTACTGATATTAGCTTGAAATAGACCTATCTATTAGAGACAATTTTATGTTAGATTAAACACAAACTAGAAAGAAAGAGGCCAAGCGTGTCATATTGATGAGAACAATAACCAAAGTGACTTACAACCATAGATGCGAATGCAATAGCTTCGTCAAATCCTCTTTGTCTAACCCTTGCTCAAAATATCCACGATCCAGATGATAGCAACTTCACTGATTACTCTCCTTCAGTTAACTATGTGTTTCCTATGAGATCATAGGTTTCATGCTTTTAATTCTTCCCTCCTTTTCCACCATGAGAGAGCCTACTTATATAGGTTTAGAGAGGCCTAACCTCTTGAGGTATCTTTAGGGTAAGTTGGGGATTCTCCTCCTTGAGTTAGGGATCATCCCTAAGATCATGGTTGGACCAGGGGTTCAAATTCAACTACCTTCCAATATTGAAAAGATCTTCCCCTTATTCTCCTCAACAGACCAACTGTTGCCCAGAATAGGCAACGCTCCCTCAAAAGGGCCATCAGAGCACTATAACGCTCCCTAGTAGGCTTTAGGGGGGCACCACCACTCTTAAAATCAATAAAACTCCTCCATAAGGGTTGTTCAGTGTTATAACGCTCCCTAGCAATTTATAGGGGAGCGCCAACGCTCCTAAGAGAGATATAGGGGAGCGCTCTCTTCTAAAAACCTAGATTCAATGGTTCTTTCAGATGGAAATAGGTACCTAACTTCAGTTAACCATTCCTCTTCCTTCAAATAAAGTGTTTGAGGTATTTTAAGTTTCTTTTTAATGTCATTATAAGTATGACATAGGCATCATGGAAGTATGCTTTGCTTGACACTTGCGACACTTGTGAGCAACATGTGACACTTGCGACACTTATCGAAGCGAGTAATGTTGATGTGTAACAACAATGACACATCGTAGCCATGTGTTCTGCCACAGGAGGGAAACCAAAATATGTGTCTTTGTGTTGTTCCAACACTACCATAGCCTGCTAAGTTCTAACTTCACTCGAATTGGAAAAAATATACAAACAATTTCAAGGGTTTGCAAGAACCAAGTTTCGCCTTCCTATTGTAATGTTGGCTATGTACAAAGCTGCCATAACTGATAAAATTATATAGACATAATATGAAAAACTTACAGAATCACCTAGCTTGTTGTTGTGGTAAATTGGACCATGGACATTGTAACTGAAATAAACAAAAATCTATAACCTCGGGTGAACGACTTCAGTCCATGGCTCGACTTGGTTGTCCATGAATGGTATAGGTTGGGGTGAACCATTGTCTACAAGTCGGGCATCGGTCTTGCGTTGGAGCTTCCTTGAGCGCCTCAAACAAAATGTCGATCCTTTGATTGATAACTCCTTGAAAATGGATGTCGTCATCCTTCCTCTCCCTAATCTTAAAGAGGAGCTCAAGGTGATGTTCTACGAGATGGTTGGAAAAGTGTTGAGGTAGAGCCTCTTCCTCCTTTCCAGTCTCATCATCGCCCCGTGCCATGATTTCTTTGTTTGTACCTTCCATATTCACTAGCTTCCATCTTGGAGAAATCTCCTCCGCCACTTGGTACCTTCCATCACCATAGTAAGGTTCACCTGACTTGATTACTTGGGGGAATAAAAGGTTGATGGCCAGAGGGATGCACTCGCTCAAGGGTGACACCTTCTCTTTGACAATGCTTGGATTGTAAAGCAAATATGGAGGTGGAGACAAGAGAAAGTGCATTGTGGAGGAGGTTGTCTCCATTTTGACCTTGCAGACCTCGATAGATTGAAGCGAAGCTGACATAGTACTCTGGGTTGAATGACGTGGATGGGTGAAGTGAGCGATGAGAGCTCTTTGTGAGGGGGTCATCCTGTTAGCCCAAGAGAGGGCACTGTTTTCACGAGTGCCCCTCTTGGGATTTTCGCACTCCTGTGGCATGGTGGGGGGGATAGGGAGGTGGTGGAGGGAGTGAGTGGAGGTTGTGGAGCGATACTGGGTGTAGTGGAGGGAGACAAAAAAGCTAGAGTAGAGCGAGGCAGAGTGGACATTACTGGTTCGCAAGGGGCGGATTGATTCCCGGAGGATGCCACTAATGCACATAGAGAGAAAAATAGTTTCAGAAGTATCATGAAGGCCGAATTGCTCTGTAAAGAGAGCGCACCAGGTAAAAAATGAAGTGAGGTGATTTTGAGGGATGCTCTTTAGTCCACGAGAGCTTGAAGTGACCCTTGAAAATTCCATTGAAGTCTGACGAGACCTCTGCAACCTCCTGGTATAAATTTCCTCGTTGGTTCGCTCTCCGAAGAGCCGAGGGAGGCACACTAACATAACTCTCCTCATGGTGTGAGTCATAGGGGAGTAAATGCCCAATGGGTGGCGACCAAGTTTAATAACTCTCCTGTCTGTCTTGATCTAGTTGTCTATCGCTTTTCGCCAGGTGGCACCCCATCCGGGTGATATTGATATTAAAACATTAATATTACAAAAAGAATACATTAAAAAGTATCAATACATTATTAAAGTATTAATACATTAATAATACATTATTAAAGTATTAATTCGTTAATACATTAGTAATGCATTATTAAAGTATTAATACTTTAATAATGTAAAGTATTAATTAACTTATACAATAATACATTAATTAGTTTATACATTAAATACATTATTAATAATGGATTTATTATTATTGATATTGTTAAGTAACACTAAGTATTAATTAATTTATACATGAATACATTGATTAGTTTATACATTAAATACATTATTAATAATGTATTTATTAATATTATTAATACACAAAAATATTAATATTAATATTTATAATGAAGCATAAATATTGATATTAAAAAAATAATTTTAAAGAATTAATGCATTAAAAAGGTATCAATACTTTAGCAATACATTATTAAAGTAATAATATCTTAATATATTCTTAAAGTATTAGTACACTAATACATTAATTTACAATGACTATGCTTGAGTATGGTTGGCCATGATCATGGTTAACTTTGGTAGAACTTTGTTGAATTTGGGAAGTAAAGATTCACTATGGTTGACCATGACCATGGTTAACTTCCATAGACGTTCACTGTGGTTAACTTTTGTAGACCTTCACTATGGTTGAAGTTTACTATGGATGACCTTCATTATGGTTGAGCTTGGTTGACCACGACCATGGTTGACTCTGGTTGACCATGGTTGAAAATGGTTAACCATGTTTAGCGGTTGTTTCGGTTGTTCTCCATAAACGATCATGGATGATCATGACCATAGTTTACCAAGACTACAAATGACATTCAGATAGTGAAATTTGGAAATGTTTGTCACATTATGACGACATGATATTCGTGTAACATTGTGACAATGAAGTTATGATGATGACATTGTGATGACGAGGCTATGTTCTTTATATCGTTAAAATATGGAGTTCGTCAGCTTGCGGTGACAATATATTTGCATCACAATATGATGACATGATATTTGCATCACATTGCAATGAGGGGGCTATGTTTATCACATTGTGACGATAACATATTGTTTGTTACATATTGATGATGATAAGGATATTGGGACAAGGGGTTTAGGTTCATCACATTGTAATGACAGGTCATTTAAGTGAAAATTGGCAATGTGATGAACATAAATGTAATATGTTCATCGTATGTCGAATGGATATGTGATGAAAATAATACATTAATTTACAATGACCATGCTTGACTATGGTTGGCCATGATCATGGCTAACTTTGGTAGAAATTTAATGACTTTGGGAAGGAAAGGTTGACCATGACCATGGTTAACTTTCCTAGACGTTCATTGTGTTTAACTTCTGTAGACCTTCACTATGGTTGAAGTTTACTATGGATGACCTGCATTATGGTTGAACTTGGTTGACAACGACCATAGTTGACTCTAGTTGACCATGGTTTAAAATGGTTAACCATGTTTAACGATTGTTCTCCATAAACGATCATGGATGATCATGACCATAGTTTACCAAGATTGCAAATGACATTCAAATAGTGAAATTTGGAAGTGTTTGTCACATTATGATGACATGATATTCGTGTAATATTGCGACAATGAAGCTATGTTGATGAAATTGTGATGATGAGGCTATGTTCTTTGTATCTTTAAAATATGGTTATTTTCGTGACATTGCAAGGGAGAGACTAAGTTCGTCAGATTGTGGTGACAATATATTTGCATCACAATATGATGACATGATATTTGTATCACATTGCAATGACGGGGCTATGTTGATCACATTGTGATGACAACATATTGTTTGTTACATATTGACGAAGATGAGGATATTGAGACAAGGGGTTTAGGTTCATCACATTGGAATGACAGGTCATTTAAGTAAAAATTGGCAATGTGATGAACATAAATGTCATATTTTCATCGTATATCGAATGGCTATGTGATGAAAATAATACATTAATTTACAATGACCATGCTT
>SNQJ01S0020768.1:90445-105339 GCA_010110895.2 Picea sitchensis | reverse complement strand
ACATCGTATGTTCAACGTATAAGGCTAGGTTTGTCATATTGCGACAATATGGTTATGTTTGTCGCATTGCAATGACATGCCTATGTTCGTCACATTGGGAGGGAGGATATTTGTGTCACATTATGATGACTAGATATTTGCATTACATTGCAAAAATTGGGATATGTTCATAACATTGCGATGATAGGATAATGTTTGTCACATATTGATGATGATAGGGATTGTGCGATAATGGAGCTATGTTCATCAATTGCCACGTTATGAAATTTAAGTAAAAAGTGGTTATGTTATGAACATAAATATCGCATGTTCATCGTATGTCATATGGCTATGTGGATGAGCATGAATGTCGTATGTTCATCATATTGCGACAACACAATATTTATTGCGACGACGGGGCTATGTTCATCACATTACGATGACAATACATTCTTTGCCACCTTATGACGACAAGATATTTGCACAACATCGCGACGAGGAGGCTATTTTCAACATTTTTCTATGACAAGACTATGTTTGACTTAACTTAAGCGAAGTTTATGCAACTGATTTCGAGTTATTTATATTTTCTTTTAATATAATAAAATTTTAAATTTAAGAAATTATCTCAACATTTTCAACCTCCAATTGTATAAAAATGTATGTAGTAATATATATATTATAGATATATTTAATTTGAAATTATGTCAATCATTTTTAATGTCTAAGTAAATATATGTAGTAATTGACTTATCCTAAATGAAGTTTATGCACCAAATTTCAAGTTTATTATATTTTCTTTTCATATAGTAAAATTTGATATTTAATAATTTTATAAAAAATAGATTTAAATATACAATATTTTTTTTCCTTCTTAGAAAGAGATTAAACAAGAATACAAGAAACATTAACTTTCTTATACTATATGCCAACATCATTTAAAACAAAGAGCATTCGTTATCAATAAAAAAAAAAATCTCATTATCAAATATGAAATGTTTAAAATATTCCATTTATTTTCAAATATTTTTCATATGTATAATCTCTCAAAAATGAAAAGTAGACTCCTATTAATTTGTAATCAAAACCACTTTCATTTATTTTTCAATATTTGGAGATATCTATTTTTTTTTTCTTTTTTCTATACATTCAAGTTTCCATTTATTATTAGTATTTAAATTGAATTCAAATAAATTTATTGTTATTATAAAATAAACCTTAATACAAATAACCATACCCTAATTTTAATAAGAATAACCATAACCCTAATCTGACCTAATCCTAATAACCATTTACTTCAATATATTATTAATACATTATTAGGGACATCTTTAATTATTAATATTGATTAATAATTAGTATATAAAGGATATGTATGTTACATACCTAAAGTACCAATTGTCTATATTAATAATAACTCANCATAATATAATTATTATTATTTATTAATAATTATTAATGTATTATGTATAATAATTGCTAATGTATTAATCAAATTTTATGAATAGTGTTATTAATAACTATTAATTATGATTAAACAAATCAATAAAATATTATTAATAATATTAATATCTATTATTACTATTCATTAATAATAATAAGTATTTGTTTATATTAATAATAAATATATTAATTATCACTAATTATCACTAATTATTTATATAGTTAATAATTGATATTAAATAATCCACTAATATTAATAATATAATATAATATTAATCACTTTTTATTATAATAATTTAATATTAATAATAGAAATCATAACTTTACTAATAATTAATGCATTAATAATACATACATTAACCCTAATTCTAATAACCCTAACTTTATTAATAATATATTATTAAAAATCCTAACCCTAAAACCTTTAAATTTACTAAACCTATTTTATTAATAGACTTTATTAATAAATTAATTTATAATTCTTTTTATTTTATTAATAATGTATTAATAATATATACATTAACCCTAACTCTAAAAATATTAGTAATATATTATTAAAAAGCCTAACCTTAAAGCTTTTAAATTTACTAAACCTATTTTGTTAATAAACTTTATTAATATATTAATTTACAAAGCTGTTTATTTTATTAATCAATTTTATTATTGTGAAAAATTAAAAAAACATAATTCATTACTGCACTGGTAAAGTCTATTCTTAAGAGGAAACGCATATTCTTAACCATTAGACCCACTCAGACTGTATTTAGAAAAAGACTGAAGAATTATGTGAGCCATGAAGAATATGAAACGAATTCATTAATGGAATGAAGAGTTAAGCTAGCCACTAAGAATATGAAACGAATTGAAAAATATGAAACGTATTGAAGAGTTACGCTAGCCCCCGAGAATATCAAACGAATTCATTAATGGACTGAAGAGTTGAGTTACGCTAGCCACAAAGAATATGAAACGAATTAAAGAGTTACACCTAGCCACGAAGAATATGAAACGAATTCATAAATGGAATGAAGAGCAATGGTAATTATGCGAGTTACATATGGTAATGGCCGGCTGTGTCACTTCTTACTTCCTTTTAATTAGGAATGTTCTAATTAAATCTCAGAATTCATTAAAACAAAAATTAGCATTCAGCTTCCTACCTCACAAATGAGGAGGATGTGCAAGCTTCAAGCATATAACTCAACGCGTCTAAACCTGCACAGAAGATGGCAGCTGCCATTGAGTGATATACATTCACTGTAAAGAACCCATACAAGGGTTTTGATATAAATAACCATCTCTATATTCATGGTGAGAGACGCCTCCCAGATATTGGAGGTGTTGAGTAATTGCGGGCCCTTCTCCCAGAGCACAGCCTCCCAGCCCTTGATAGCACAATGTTGTTGAAGATATGGCGAGTTCATTGACATGGCATTGTTGTTATTGTTCATGATACCGTGTGCAGGCTGCCGCATTCTTCGAATGTATCTTGGGTCCTGTGGAACAATGTGACTGTGGAATTGAAGTGAATCTAGTGCTCTTAGGATTCCATACTTGTTCATAATATGAGAAGTCCTCTGCAGGCCCAACGAGCCTTTCTCCGGCCATTATCCCCTCGTGTGGGAGAGACCATTGATTTCAAGGATAACATGGCTGTGGAATTGAAGTGAAACTAGTGCTATTGGGTTTCGATACTTGTTCAGCATATGCCAAGTCCTCTGCAGATTCAACCGGCCATTGTCCAGCCATAGCACTACTCCTACCGGCGTATTCATGCTCAGGATTTAAGTATGGACTACTCTGCAAGCTGCCCATTTGTCCCGGCGGTTCAAATCTGCTTGCCTCCATAATCAATCTATCATTTACTGCCATTGGTCCTCCTGCATTATTAGACATCCATGACGGAAAGTTGATTAAATTTGGCTGTATAACAGTTTGCTGTTAGATATCCATGACGGAAAGTTGATTAAATTTGGCTGTATAACAGTTTGTTGTTGGGGATATGAAGTGTACTATGCAGATTCTCCAGTACCAGTGCTGATCCCCTCGTCTAAGAGAGAGAATTGAATTTGAGGACAATGTGACTGTGGAATGGATGTAAAGATAGTACTCTTGGGAACTTGTTCAGCACATGAGAAGTCCTCTGCAAGCCCAACCAGCCTTTCTCCTGTCATCCTCCCCTTGTCTGCGAGAGAGCATTGATTTCGATTTCGAGGACAACATGACTGTGGAATGGAAGTGAAACTAGTGGTATTGGTATTAGATACTTGTTCACCATTACAAGTTCTCTGCAGGCTCAACCAGACATTTTCCGGCCATAGCACTACTGCTCCCGGCGTATTCATGCTCAAAATTTGAATATGGATTATTCTGCAAGCTGACCATTTGTCCCAGCGGTGACAAAAATAATCAATCTATCATTTGCTGCCATTCCTCCTCGTGCATTAGGCATCCGTGACAAAAATTTGATTGAATTGCCCTGTATAACAGTTTGTTGTTGGGGATATGAAGTGTACTGAGCAGGTTCTCCAGTACCAGTGCTGATCCCCTCTTATGAGAGACAGTATTGATTTTGAAGACAATGTGACTGTGGCGTGGAAGTGAAGCTAGTACTCTTGGGAAGTTGTTCAACATATGAGAAGTCCTCTGCAAGCCCAACCAGCCTTTCTCCGGCCATTCTCCCCTTGTCTGCGAGAGAGCATTGATTTCGAGGACAACATGACTATGGAATGGAACTGAAACTCCTGCTATTGGGATTCGATACTTGTTCACCATATGACAAGTTCTCTGCAGAATCAGCCATACATTCTTTGGCCATAGCACTACTGCTCCATTCATGCTCAAAATTTGAATATAGATTATTCTGTAGGCTGCCCATTTGTCCCGGCGGGTCAAATCTGTTTGCCCCGATAATCAATCTATGATTTGCGGCCATTCCTCGTCGTGCATTAGGCATCCATGACGGATAGTTGAATGAATTTGACTGTATAACAGTTTGTTGTTGGGGATATGAAGCGTATTGTGCAGGTTGTCGAGTACTAGTGTTGATCCCCTCGTATGAGAGAGAGTATTGATTTTCAGGACAATGTGACTGTGGAATTGAAGTGAAGTGGGAAACAGATTTAAACCACAGGGNAGTTTGTTGTTGGGGATATGAAGCGTATTGTGCAGGTTGTCGAGTACTAGTGTTGATCCCCTCGTATGAGAGAGAGTATTGATTTTCAGGACAATGTGACTGTGGAATTGAAGTGAAGTGGGAAACAGATTTAAACCACAGGGACAAATGAGCAGCTTGCAGAATAAACCATATTCAAATTCTGAGCATGAATACACCGGGAGAAGTAGTGTTATGGCCAGAGAATGGGTGGTTGAGCCTACATAGAATTTGTCATATGTTGAATAAGTATCGAAACCCAATAGCACTCGTTTCACTTCGATTCCAGCCATGTCTTGGAAATCAATACTCTGTGACGGACAAGGAGAGACTGGCCGAACAAACGCTGGTTGGGCTTGCAGAGGACTTCTCATATGCTGAACAAGTTCCCAAGAGTACTAGCATCACTTCCATTCCACAGTCCCATTGTCCTCAAAATCAATACTCTCTCACATACGAGGGGATGAACACTGATATGTGTACACTTCATATCCCCAACAACAAACTGTTAAACACTCAAATTCATTCAACTTTCCGTCATGGATGCCTAATGCAGGAGGAGGAATGGCAGAAAATCATAGATTGATTATGGGGGCAAACATATTTGATCCGTCGGGACAAATGGGCATCTTGCAGAATAATCCATATTCAAATGTTGAGCATGAATACGCACTGAGAAGTAGTGCTATGGCCAGAGAATGTCTGGGTGAGCCTGCAGAGAACTTGTCATATGGTGAACTAGTATCGAATCCCAATAGCACTAGTTTCACTTCCATTCCACAGTCATGTTGTCCTCGAAATCAATGCTCTCTCGCAGAAAAGGGGAGAATGGTCAGAGAAAGGTTGGTTGGGCTTGCAGAGGACTTCTCATATGTTGAACAAGTTCCCAAGAGTACTAGCTCCACTTCCATTCCACAGTCACATTGTCTTCAAAATCAATACTCTCTCTCATGCGAGGGGATCAACACATACTGGAGAACCTACACAGTACACTTCATATCCCCAACAAAAAACTTTTATACATTGAAATTCAATCAATTTTTTGTCAAGGATGCCTAATGTAGGAGGAGGATTGGCAGCAAATGATAGATTCATTATGGGGGAAAACAGATTTGAACTGCTGGGACAAATGGCGAGCTTGCAAAATAATCCATATTCAAATTTTGAGCATGAATATGACGGGAGAAGTAGTGCTATGGCCGGAGAATGTCTGGTTGAGCGTGCAGAGAACTTGTCATATGGTGAACAAGTATCGAATCCCAATACCACTAGTTTCACTTCCATTCCATAATCATGTTTACCTCGAAATCAATGCTCTCTGGCAGACAAGGGGAGAAAGGCTGGTTGGGCTTGCAGAGGACTTCTCATATGCTGAACAAGTTCCCAGGAGTACTAGATTTACTTGCATTCCACAGTCACATTGTCCTTAAAATTAATTCTCTCTTAGACGAAGGGATCAACACTGCTACTAGAGAATCTGCAGAGTACACTTCATATCCCCAACAACAAACTGTTATACAGCCAAATTTAATCAACTTTCCGTCATGGATGTCTAACAACAAACTGTTATACAGCCAAATTTAATCAACTTTCCGTCATGGATGTGTAATGCAGGAGGACCAATGGCAGCAAATGATAAATTGATTATGGAGACAAGCAGATTTGAACCGCCGGGACAAATGCACAGGTTGGAGAGTAGTCCATATTTAAATCCAGAGCATGAATATGCTGGGAGCAGTAGTGCTATGGCCGGACAATGGCCGGTTGAATCTGCAGAGGACTTGGCATATTCTGAACAAGTATCGGAACCCTAGTTTCACTTCAATTCCACAACCATGTTATCCTCGAAATCAATAGTCTCTACCAAATGAGGGGATAATGGTCAGAGAAAGCTCTCAAAATCAGTAGTCTCTCCCAGACGAGGGGATAATGGTCGGAGAAAGGCTGGTTGGGCCTGCAGAGGACTTCTMATATTATGAACAAGTATGGAATCCTAAGAGCACTAGCTTCACTTCAATTCCAGTGTCACATTGTTCCACAGGACCACCAATATATTGGAAGAATGCGACAGGCTGCACACAGTATCATGAACAATAACAACAATGCCATGTCAATGAAATCACCATATCTTCAACAACATCTGTGCTATCAAGTCCTAGGAGGTTGTGCTCTCAGAGAGGGGCCTGCAATTACACAACACCTCCAATATCTGGGGGGCGACTCTCACCATGAATACAGAGATGGTTATTCATATCAAAACCTTAGTATGGGTTCTTTACAGTGAATGTATATCACTCAATGGCAGCTGCCATYTTCTGTGAAGGTTTAGATGCGTTGAGTTATATGCTTGAAGCTTTCTTCATAGCGTTAAAAAATTAGGCCACCATGTTCTCATCCTCATTTGTGAGGTAGGAAGTTGAATGCTATTTTTTTTTGTTAGGTAGGACGCTGAATGTTAATTTTAGTTTTAATGAATTATGAGATTTAATTAGAACATTCCTAATTAAAGGGAAGTAGGAAGTGTAAGAAAGTAATCATTTCACTGCTTCCTTGTAAACGGTGTATCGGTGGCCGTCTCAAAACTCGAGGGCCACCCACCAATTACTAATTTGTCTTACGTTGCTTAAACGGTGGCAGCCTCAACCTTTCAAGAAATTAGACTCTAATAGCTTTGATTAAAATCCTTAAGGGGCAATTTTTTGTGTTTAAATACAAAGTTCTGATCGGAGTGAGCTTGAAAGCATTTTTTGAATTGAATTGGTTATTCCGTGTTTGGAGGTTTTCTCTGAGTATATATATATATATATATATTATTAAGTTTGTAAACTCATTTTATCTCTTGATAAAATTCACTTTTTTGAGCAAACACAGTAATTATTTGGTTTTTACTGATTGCAAATCTGGTTCCACATTTACTTGGAGTTTATTTGTTGGAGCACGTGATTTTAAAAGCACATTGAATAAAAGGTTAATATTTTTGCATTCGTGACTTGCTTGTTAAATGTGCGCGGAGTTCCTTTGTTTTACCAAACACCGAAACCCGAAATTGTTGGGCCACAGCGTATTAGCATTTCACAAATCGGCAATTGACGTTTTATTTTGTTTTGTGCATCGGGTGTTAGCAAACCCCGAACCCCGAAACTTGATATTGCCTGGGCCCCACACCTCTTTCGCGATTTTGTCATTCGACAATCGTTGGAGGGTTTTTGTTTTGGGTTGAGCGTTCATAAACGCCAAAATGCCGAACCCCGATTGACCCCCAGTTATTCACATTTGGTATCAGAGTCTGTAGTGTATTCTACTATTGCTTAGTTCATTGCAGATTATTCCTGTTGGTGCCAAATTTAATTCTCTTATTTTCCTGTGTGAAGGTTTATTTAAATTCCTTTCAAATCTTATATAAATGGTTGCGTCTAGTAGTATTTCTTCTCAGGTTCAGGTTCCTATACTGAGCGAGAATTCATATGATACTTGGTATATTTAGATGATGATGATTTTGCGTTCTCAGGATTTGTGGACTTATGTTATTGATGGTTATGCCGAGCTAGCTGATGCTGCAGCAGAATTGGCTCTGTCTAATGCTGATCATGTTTTGTTGAAGGGAAACAGGGAGAAGGATAACAAGGCTCTTGGATTAATCCAGCAAGGATTAAATGAATCCATTTTTATGAAAATTGCTAGTGTTGCATCTTTGAACATGGCTTGGGACATTCTTGAAACCTGTTATCAAGGAGTGTCCAAGATGAAGACTGTCAAGTTGCAGAACTTCAAAAGGGATTTCGAAAATCTGAAGATGAAAGATAATGAAAGTGTTGATACTTTCATGACTCAAGTAATGAGTGTTGTCAACCAGCTCAGGCAGTATGGAGGTGATATTGAAAATAAAAGAGTTATTGAGAAAGTGTTGAGAAGTTTGCCCAAGAAGTTTGAACATGTTGTTGTACCCATAGAGGAATTTAAGGATTTAAGTCAAATGTAAATTGATGAGTTAATTGGTTCTCTTGTTGCTCATGAATCTAGGCTATCTAGATATGAAAAAGGATCATTGGAGCATGCCCTCAAATCACAACCGCATATTACCAGAGGCAGAGACAGAGGAAGGTCTTATACTCGTGGAAGAGGAGGTCGATTTTCTGGTCCAAGGGACAACAGAGCTGAATTAGAGTCTGAGTAGAATTTCCAACAGAATCCTCCTACTTTAAGAGGGAATATAAACAAACCTTGGCAGCAAGAAAATCAGAGGTATGATAAAACTAAAGTGCAATGCTATGATTGTAAGAAGTTTGGGAATTTTTCTAACAAATGTTGGAAGAAACAGGAAGATGCTGGAAAGAACTTTGCACATATCACAAATGAGTTTGAGCATTATCAAAATCCCGTGTTTCTGACCTGTATTGTGACTCAGGAAAATGCTAGTGATATTTGGTTTTTGGATAGTGGTTGCAGCAACCACATTACTAGTAATAAGGACTTATTTTATTCTATTGATACTAGTATTCAATCTGAACTCAAACTGGGAAATGACTGTAAGGTTACAGTCAATGGTAAAGGTATAGTTCCAATTTACACTAAGAACAATCATAGAAGAAATATTGATGATGTTTACTTTGTGCCTGGTTTAAAATGCAATCTTATCAGTGTTGGAGAGTTGTTGGAGAAAAAGTATAGAGTGTTCTTCAACAACAAGGTATGTACTATCTATGATAAATTACCTGACAAACAGTTGATTGCAAGAATAGAGATGACCAAGAATAGAATGTTTCCACTTGTTATGTGAAATGATTTAAGTGGTTCTTTGAATGCCTATAAGGATGGAATTTTAGATGAATCTTGGTTATGGCATTTGAGATATGGTCATTTACATTTTGGTGGCTTAGACATGTTATAGAAGAAACAAATGGTAAAGGGGTTTCCCTGTATTCAACAACCTAGAAGCTCTTGCGAGAGTTGTATACTTGGGAAGCATCACAAAGAGAAATTTGTTTCAGGTGTTTCCTATAGAGAAAAATCTCCATTGGAAATTGTCCACACATATTTATGTGGATCTATGCAAACGCCTTATTTGAATGGTTGTGTTTATTTTATGAATTTTATTGATGATTTCAGTAGGACGAATTGGTTGTATTTGTTGAAACGGAAATTTGAAGACTTTGATGTTTTTAATAAGTTTAAGTCTATGGTTGAGAATGAGAGTGGTCAAACCATTAAGATCTGAAGGTCTGATAGAGGAGGTGAATACAAACTTAATGAATTCAATGAATTTTGTGATATTCATGGAATTAAAATGCAATTTACTACTCAATATACTCCACGGAAAAATGGAGTGGCTGAAAGGAAGAATGAGACCATCATGGATATGGCTTGAAGCATGTTGAAAAAGAAACATCTTTCAGACGAATATTGGGGATATGAAGTCCTTTGCTTTATTTTTATCTTGAATAGAAGTCCAACCAAGACTGTGAGGGATCGTGTATCTCAGGAAGCCTGGGATGGTAAGCCTTGCAATGCTTCTCAATTCAGAATTTTTGGATGTGTTGCATTTGCGCATGTACCTGCAGAAATGAGGAGGAAGTTGGATGACAGAAGTGAGAGATGTATCTTTGTTGGATACAGTGAAGAGTCTAGGGCATATAAACTATACAATCCCATCACCTAGAAATATGTAATCAACAAAGATGTTCAATTTAAAGAAGATGAATCCTGGGATGGAAGAATTGACAAATCAATTTCAGAGGGAGTTGTGTTACCCCATGAAGACGATGATGGAGCTGAGCAGGCTGAAGGAGATGGAAAGATGGTTCCACATGCACATATGACTGCAACAAGAAGTCCAACAAGGCAAGCACCATATTCCAACCCATCTCAATTTAGAATGCCAAGAACTCATGAGCGTGGTGAGCCATCTGGACATGGTGGACATCAATCCGATTCATAGCTAAGTAGTGAATCAAATCCCACTTTAGCTTCAGTAAGAGACATATTTAAAGGACATAAGACTAAAATATTAACATAATTGTATGATCAGAATGAAGAAGTAGATCAGATTTCAAATTTTGCATTAATGGCATGTGATCCTGTAAGTTTTGATGAAGCTGCTAAAGAGGATGTTTGGATAAAAGCAATGGATCAGGAGATTGATTCCATTGAAAGAAATAACACTTGGGATCTTGTCGATTTACCTGAAGGTAAGAAGAGAATTGGTGTTAACTGGGTATATAAGACTAAGCTGAATGCAGAAGATGAAGTTGAAAAGTACAAGGCAAGACTTGTAGCTCAGGGGTTTAGTCAGCAACCCAGTATTGATTACAATGAAACATTTGCTCCTATAGCAAGAATTGACACTATGAGGATGGTATTAGCTATTGCAGCTTAGAATAGATAGATCATGCATCAGATGGACGTCAAGTCTGCATTCTTAAATGAATATTTGGAAGAAGAGGTTTATGTAAGGCAATCTCCGGGTTATGAGATTGATAAACACATAGATAAGGTTTACAAGTTAAAGAAAGCTTTATATGGATTGAAGAAAGCATCCAGAATTTGGTATAGAAGGACTGATGAATACCTAATTAGTGTTGGATTCAATAGAAGTCCAAGTGAACCAGCTCTGTATACAAAGGTAGACCAGAAAGGTAAAATTTTGATTGTCTGTTTGTATGTTGATGACCTGATTTTTACTGGAGATCTATGTGTAAATGATTTTAAGGATGCCATGAAAACAGAGTTTGAGATGACTGATTTAGGATTGATGAAATATTTTATTGGAATTGAAGTGGATCAATCTAATGATGGCATTTTCATTTTTCAAACTAACTATGCAAATGAAGTGTTAAAAAGATTTAGAATGTTGAATTGCAAGCCAACTGCAACAACAATGACAACTAGCATTAAACTTAGCAAGTATAATGAGGGATCATATGTTGATCCAACTCTGTATAAGAGGTTGGTTGGAAGCCTTATGTACTTAACAACAACCAGACCTGATATAATTTTTGTTGTAAGTTTGATTTCGAGATTCATGGAGACTCCGAAGAGTACTCATTGGCAAGCAAGAAAGAGGATCTTGAGATATGTCACTGGAACAACCGACTCTGGTATCCGATACACATCAATATTAAAATTTGAACTGATCGGATATACTCATAGTGATTTTGTAGGTTCCATTAATGATACTAAGAGCACATCTAGGTATGTGTTAAGTCTTGGATTTGAAGTGGTGGCATGGGCATAAAAGAAGCAACCCATTGTGACTCTATCTTCTACTGAGGAAGAGTATGTTGCAACAACTGCAGCTACATGTCAAGCTGTGTGGATGAGAAGGGTCTTAAATGAATTGTTGCATAACCAGAATGATGCAACCCAGATTGTCTGTGACAATAAGTCTGCCATTGCATTGTCAAGGAATCACGTTTTTCACAAACAAAGTAAGCACATTGATACAAGGTATCATTTCATTCAAGAGATGGTAACTGATAAAGAGATTTATGTTCAGTTCTGCAGATCTAAATAACAATTTGCAGACATATTTATGAAGCCTTTGGGAAACGAACTGTTTAAAATTCACAGAAAAAATATTGGGGTCTGCAAGTTGTAATGCATTGTTTACAACAATTTTGTTTTACATGTTTTAGTTTGTTTTTCTCTGAAATGATTAAGGAGGAGTATGTAAGAAATTAATCATTTCATCGCTTCATTGTAAACAGTGTATCAGTGGTCATCTTAACCTTTCACAACCACCGATTATTAATTTGTCTTATGTTGCTTAAACGACGGCCGCCTCAACCTTTCAAGCAACCAGACTCTAACCGTCTTGATTAAAATCCTTTAGAAGATCGAAAGGGCAATTTTATGTGTTTAAATACCATAGTCAAAGTTGTAATCAGAGTGAGCTTGAAAGCATATTTTGAATTGAATTGGTTATTCTGTATTTGGAGGTTTGCTCTACGTGTATATATATATATATATTATTGAGTTTGTAAACTCATTTTATCTCTTGATAAAATTCATTTTTTTGAGCAAACACACTAATTATTTAGTTTTTACCGATTGTGAATCTGGTTCCACATTTACTCCAAGTTTATTTGTTGGAGTGAATGATTTTAAAAGAACATTGAATAAAAGGTTAATATTTTCACATTTGGGACTTGCTTGTTAAATGTGCGTGGAGTTCCTTTGTTTTACCAAACACTGACACTCAATATTGCTAGGCCCACAGCCTATTAGCATTTCGCGAATCAACAATTGACGTTTTATTTTGTTTTGTGTGTGGGGTGTTAGCAAACCTCGAACCCTGAACCCTGATATTTCCTGGGCCCCACACCTCTTTCGCGATTTAGATTGGGCAATCGTTGGAGTGTTGTTTTGGGTCGAGCATTCGTAAACACTGAAATTCCGAACCCCGATTGACCCCCGGTTATTCACAGGAAGTTACATATTTGTTTTTAAACTTTTCATATTTTTATAGAGTGGGGAATTCCATTTTCTTTATTTTTTTATTTTATTTGTATTTACCCAGTTAATTTTGTTATTGAAATTTATTCATTTATTAGATTTATAATTCTAGTGGTTACTATATTTTCTTTTATGTTAAACAAAATATTCATGTAAAAAATTGAATAATTTATGATAAGTAACAATTTTAAAAAGAGACAAATTATTAATAAATGAGGATTACTTGTCTTTAGATTTATAATTCTAGTGGTTACTATAGTTTCTTTTATGTTAAACAAAATATTCATGTAAAAAATTGAATAATTTATGAGAAGTAACAATTTAAAAAAGAGAGAAATTATTAATAAATGAGGATTACTTGTCTTTGATCTTATTTGTATAATTTTTAGAAGTGTAAGTAGGGTTTACTCTAAATTGGTTAGTCATGGTAAGATTATCCCTAAGGACTTTGGAAGGATTACCATCATAGCGATTCCATTGATTCTTCGATGGGTGATTTAAACTTCTTATCCTTCCTTTCTTTAGATTTCAAATTGGGTATTAGTCGTATAGCTCAGCCTTTTTGTGGATATTCAGACTCGAAGAACGAGTCGTTGGATTGAGGACGAGTTTCATTCCATGAGAATAGATCGACCGAAGGAATAACCAGAGCATTTAAAGAGAAAGCTTGAAACTCGCCTTAGAGAAATTAGACCCGTTTTTGCTTTCAGTCAGTGGTTATCCAAATTTTATCGCCTTTGTCTAACCCTTATTTATTCGTGCGTTTGGCATTGGTTCGACCGAGTGTAGAGTCTCCTGGCCTTTTTTTTTCTCCGTTCAGATTCGGATTCCTCTCAGGGTCAGCGTTTTATTAAAGTGCAGATCCTTTTCCTTCTGGCTTATCGGGTTCCTTTCAGGGTCGGTTTTATTACTCTTGGAATATATATATATGGTTTAGACTTTAAATAGTTTTCATTCTTGTTTAAATAAAAACGTGGCGCGTTTGTTAAGGTATCAAATCACTAAAGACTATATTTGAAATTTTGGGTTTTGGAGTTTCGTTGCAAGCATTTCAACATGTAGCAACTCCAAAGTCCCTATATCTAAAAAGTGTTTGAGGAATACTAGTCACAATACACACATACCCCCTAATCCCTCAGGTATCCTTTGAGAAAATGATCTCTCGGAACTTTAAATAAAGTTAATTAACCAAATGAATGAAATGGTGAATACTTAAGAAGAAACTAAAACACAAATAGAAAATCGAATACTAGTTTCGCGATTTCAGGAATCAGGTCTTCGCCATCTATCGTATCCCTAATTCTCGAAATTTGAACTCCTGAAATATCTTAACCATTAATCCAGGTTAATTAAGGATTTAAAACTATTAACGGTTAATTAATCACATCACGATTTCACATTTCAGAGATCCTGCCTCGACTGATTTTCAATATCCCGAACTCCGAAACCCCAAAATATTTGAGGTTAATCACAATTAATTAAAAAGGTTAAACGTGATTAAAAATAATTAGTCATATTGTGATTTTGCCTTTGGGAGATCATATCTTGCACTGTTATAGGATAACTCGAGGTCCGAGGACCAAAAAATATTTAAGGTTAAACATGATTAATTAATAGGTTAAACGAGATTTATTAATGAATTAAACACTCTTATCTCGTATTAAGTTTTTGTCGATTCGTTGTGAGGGTAAATTCAAATTTCATTTATGCTTTTAGATTTCACGAAAATGTGATGTCCCATCCCCAAGATTAGGCCAGCAGGGAGTGACTTAGTAGTCTATATGTTCCCGTAGACTATAGTCAGGCACAAACAGGGAACCAGATGGAGGAATAAGGAGGAATTAAGGCTAAACGATAAATTAAGCCT
>SNQJ01S0020768.1:32133-76658 GCA_010110895.2 Picea sitchensis | reverse complement strand
AGGAGGGAACCATCACCAATGTCCATGGACCCCAAAGTCAGCAGGAAAAAGACAAATTCATGGAGAGACTAGATCTTATCAAATATTTGTTGAACACACCTAACTGGATCGTGGGAGGCGACTTCAACATGATCCTGTCACTGGAGGAGAAAACAGGTGGGAGAAAAAGGTTGGAACAAGACAGTGGTAAGTTCAAAACCCTCATCAATCATCTAAAGTTAGTAGATATAGAAAATGACAGTGGTACTTTTACCTGGTCCAACTGTAGATCAGGAAACCATCATGTTGCCTGCCATCTGGACCACTTCCTTGTAGATGAAGAACTCATTGAAAAGGATAGTTGTATGGAAAGTCTCATTCTCCCTAAAGCTGGCTCGGATCACTGGCCAATAGCCTTACACCTAGAAACAGAGGCCATACCCAAATACAAACCCTTTCGGTTTGAAATTTTTTTTCTCACACACCCAGAAGTCCATCAGCTTGTGAAAACATGGTCGGCTTAGGCGAAGATAGATCATGTTACAAGCATGTACAAATTCCAGCAACGGCTCAAAAACTTCAAGCAATTGCTAAAGAACTGGAATAAGAACACCTTTGGAAACATATTCCAAAGCATGTAGGAAATAGAGAACAAATTAATGGAGATACAAAAAACTTTCATCTCGGGGACTTGAACTGCTGAACTAATGAAAGAGGAAGAGAAGCTACAAGAACAACTAGAAGAGATTTAAAAGCAAGAGGAAATCCTATGGAGACAAAAGTCCAGAGTAAAATGGCTCAAAGAAGGGGAAAAGAACACGAAATTCTTCCACAGGACCATGGTACACTGCCGTCACATGAACAAAATCACTCATCTAGAGGATGAACAGGGTAACCCGATCAGAGAACATACTCAAATAGAGGCAGAGCTCAATAGGTACTACCATGAACTCCTAACAGAAACCAGGGCAGATAGGGAAGCATCCATCAATAGAGTAACTAGTCACATACCCTCAATGGTCACACCTGAACAGAACACAACCTTAATGAGGCATATCATGCAAGAGGAAGTGGACCAAGTAGCAAAAGATATGCCCCTAGGAAAAGCCCCAGGACCGGACGGATTCACCATCGACTTCTTCCATCACTGCTGGGACATAGTAAGGAAAGAGGTTTGGGAGGTAGTGGAGGAATCAAGGACTTCAGGCCAAGTCCTATCGGCCCTCAACTCCACCTTTCTCACCCTAATCCCAAAAGAAGAATGGGTAACAAACCCCAAGCAGTTCAGGCCCATTTCTCTTTCCAATGTAATTTATAAAATCATCACAAAGGTGGTTGCGAACCGCGTCAATCCAATTCTGCCCTTCGTCATATCTAAAGAATAGGCAGGATATGTAGAGGGATGAAAAATCATGGACAGTGTTATTCTAGCTCATGAGGTCATCCATTTTCTCAAGTCAACAAAAAATCCAGGTATGCTAATAAAACTTGATCTTTCAAAAGCATTCGATAGAGCCAGTTGGAATTACCTCCAAGCCATTTTAAATTCTTTTGGCTTTGATCAACATTGGGTGAACTGGATCTTAAACCTCACCTCCTCGGCCTTTTTTTCCATCCTCATCTACGGAGTCCCTTCCCGACCCTTCTCACCATATAGAGTCATCAGACAAGGGGACCCCTTATCACCCTTTCTGTTCGTGCTCATGGCGGAAGGCCTGGGACATTCCGTCAAGACAACGGTCCAAGAAGGATCTCTCAAAATATTTCCTTTACACAACATCCAACCAGCACCCTCACACAACTAATTTNATGAGGCATATCATGCAAGAGGAGGTGGACCTAGCAACAAAAGATATGCCCCCAGGAAAATCCCCAGGACCGGACAGATTCAACATCGACTTCTTCCATCACTGCTGGGACATAGTAAGGAAAGAGGTTTGGGAGGTAGTGAAGGAATTAAGGAATTCAGGACAAGTCCTCCCAGCCCTCAACACCACCTTCCTCACCCTAATCCAAAAATAAGAATGGCTAACAAATCCCAAGCAGTTAAGGCCCATCGCTCTTTGTAATGTAATTTATAAAATCGTCACAAAGGTGGTTGCGAACCGCCTCAAGCCAATTCTTCCCTTCATCATATCTAAAGAACAAGTAGGATATGTAGAAGGAATACAAATCATGGACAACATTATTTTAGCTCATGAGGTCATTCATTCTCTCAAGTCGACAAAAACTCCAGGTATGCTAATAAAACTTGATCTTTCAAAAGCATTCGATAGAGCTAGTTGGCAATACATCTGAGCCATTTTAAATTCTTTTGTCTTTGATCAGCATTGGGTGAACTGGATAGTAAAATTCACCTCCTCATCCTTCTTCTCCATCCTCATCAATGGAGTCCCTTCACAACCCTTCTCACCATCAAGAGGTATCAGACAAGGGGCCCCTTATCGCCCTTTCTGTTCGTGCTCATGGCGGAAGGCCTCTGATGTTCCATGAAGAAAACGATCCAGGAGGGATCTCTCAAAGGCTTTCCCTTAAACAACATTCAACTAGCACCCTCACACAACCAATTTGTCGATGACACAGTACTCATTAACTCCCCAACAACAAGAGAGGCGAATAAGCTTAACTCCATCCTCTCAGATTTCACAGAAGCATCAGGCATGACACTTAATCTAGACAAATCCAAACTCTTCTTCTTTAATAATCCGGTTGCAGTCCAACTTCATATCTCCAAACTCCTAGGAATACCCAAGAGCTCCCTTCCGTCCAACTACCTAGGCATTCCTCTAATAGGAGTGGAAGCAAAATCCATATCTTGGGACAACCTCCTCCTTTCCATCTCCAACGGGATGAATAACTGGACCTTTCGTATGCTAAACATTGCGGCTAGACTGGTCCTACTCAAGTCGGTCCTTCAGACCCTTCCCACCTTCCTTTTCACTACCCTAGCTACTCCCAAGAAAATCATCAGAGCTATAAGTAACCTCGAGTGAAACTTTCTCTGGCAATGCCTTCAACCTAACAAGAAGTATGGGAGGTCTGGGACTTCAAGACCTGGGTAAGCTCAATCAATTAATGGGAGCCAAAATGTGGTGGAGATGGCTAAAAGCACCTAATACACTATGGGCATAAATATGGAGGTATAAATACGCTCCCTCCATGCAGGCCAACCAACTAATTAGACACAATACCAGAATACAGGGATCTAACATTTGGAACATAGCATGGAAAAACAGAGACCAGATTCAAGATCACGCCTTTTGGTAAGTGCGAAATGGTGAAAGTGCCATGTTCTAGCAAGACTCGTGGCAACAACTCAAACCTCTAAATGACTTGGAAGAGACGATGCCCCTTAAACATGCTCTAAACCAAGGCACTTCCCAAAGAGTGAAGGATCTATGGAAATCCGAAGAGCAAGGACTGTAGTGGAGACACTGGAAGACCTCCAACCAGGAATAAGGGGTCCTGGAGAACCTTGACCTGCAAGCTTGGCAACACTATGCAAGCCACTGGAAAATTCCCCACAAAGAAGGCCCGAACATACTTAGATGGGGGCACTCCACTACTGGTAACTTCTCAGTCAAAGAAGCCTACTACCTACAAGTCAATTTCCAAAACCAGGAAAAGGAAAACATATGGAACAAGGTTTGGAACCCGATACTCTGTCCTAAGGTGTCCACCTTCCTCTAGCTAATTGTGCACAACAGAGTACTCACCTGGGTCAACCTAAGAAAAAGAGGCTTTATTGGGCCCTCAATATGCACCTTATGCCAACAACAAGAGAAAACCAAAGAGCATCTTTTCAATAGCTGTCACTACATCCAATCGGTCTGGGACCAAGGAGCCCAACTAATGCGTCGATCCAATCAAAACAGAAGAAACATTAGAGACATGATTGAAAATTGGGACTCAACCACCTTCAAAAATCCTTTACTAAGTCACATATGGCAACTCCTCCCTGGTTTTATTCTCTAGCAGATTTGGAAGGAAAGAAACAAAACAATCTTCCACTCCAAAAACTCCACACGAGACTCAACCTGGGAAAAAGTCATCACACTTATCAAGGAAACAGTGAGAAGCAAATGTTAGAAATTAGAGGACCTGAACTGCAGCCCAGAAGAACAATGCATTCTCCAAAGTTGGTAGCCCAGTTTGATCAATGAGCTGACGATCATAACACCTAAGTTGCAAAAAAGAAGCCCAACCACCTAGACCCCTCCTCCTATGGAATTCATAAAAATTAACTTCGATGGGAATTCCAAAGGAAACCTAGGACCAGCTGGATTTGGAGCAACACTCAGAAACTATAGAGGAGAAATCCTCATCCTGATAGCGGGGTATTTGGGGGAAACAACAAATAATGCAGCGGAGCTCATGGGCCTATTGCAAGGTCTCCAAGTAGCAATTGCTCGACATAGCCACCAACTCATCGTGGAAGGGGATTCACAAATTGTCATCCAACTAATCACCAAAATCCTCCATGGGGAGGATCCGCAAAAAAATTCACCTAGCTGGAGACTCTCAGGGCTGCTTGAGGAATTTAAGAATCTACTCAGATCCAACCTCAACATCACACCTTCTCCTGTGAAAAGAGAGGCCAACAAGGTAGCGGATTGTCTGGAAAATGAAGGAGTAACAAAGGAGTCCAAACATATTTACTGGGCAGGACACAACTCTGAAGTATTAGACATCTCAGGGTGGTGTCAAGTTCTAGCAAATAAGGATCTCCAACCCCTGGATGGGGTGCCACGCAGAGGGGGCAGGACACACAGAATAGTGCTGGGAGGGTCCATAAATGGTGGCCATTGACTCCCATCTCCTTGCCATAAATGAATGGGAGAACACCTAGGCAAAGGACGTCAAACGATGAGGCTCCTCTCTTGAGTGATCAGTACAAGAGAACAACGCATTAAGACCTCAGCCTTAATGGACATATCTATCACCTTCGACCTTATTCACCGCCTCGGAGGATTCGTAATGCATTTGAGGTTTGAAAAGCTGAGGGTTGAACCCTCGAAGGGCAGGGATAGATCTTGGCTTCTGAGCATTCCATGAGAAAGGGGACGGCCTCGCAAAGGCGTGGCATGGTACGCAGCTAATTCACGATGGAAGCGATAGAAGAACTTTGAAAAATCGTTGGCTCTCACTAGCAGAAGGAAAACAAGGAAGTCTAGGAGATTGGGAATGCCTCCCATGGCATATATTGAGGAGATTGCGCTGGGTGAATCCATACAGAGCTACAATGAGAGCCTCCTATTCACGATCCCAGACAATTGGAATCCTCCCGCCCAGTTTGGGAAGGATGCAACAACCCCTGCTCCACGCATAGTGCATAGTCCCAGGGATTCTCCAGTTGAGGAGTTCACAACATGCGTCATGGAGGAAGAATTTTTGGAAGGAATGGAAGAAAACACAAAGGAATTCATGAGCGACGAACCTCCGGAGGTGGTCAAGTAGTGAAATAGGCAGATAGAGTCCCCGGGTGGCAATGCAAAGGAACGAAAGGATGTGACTGACCAACCACCATTCCTTCATCTAGAGCACCTTGAATTAATCCTTGACATTCGAAGCATGGTGGACGACCATATATTTAGGGCCATCTGCATAAATCAATGCCTCGATATGATCTACGCGGCCTACTCTAGTGCATCCCCAAGACGCCAATGCCCCACCTGCACGCAGGTCTACGCAATTCCAGTCACATGAGGAAAGAATGGAGATGAGGATAAGAACACCAACTAATAGGATTTTTACATGATCATAGTTAGAAACTCTTTTCTTTTGTTGCATACCAACGATATAGCACAGTTATCTTGTATTATTGTTATTACTAGCATAGTAACGATAAGACTTGATATAAAGGTGGCCATGCATCCTTGTTTCCTTTGGGCAGGATGGCAGCCTGGAACTATGAGATTGGAAAGTGGCATGGCTCAGCCAACTATCTCGGTTTCCTCCATAGGCGGGACAACTGGCAACTTAACAAAACTATGTAATTTTGCAATGGTAATATAATAGGACCTACCTTTTTTAGTTTAAAAAAAAAAAAAAAAACACAGTGGAAAGTAAGAGAATGGATAAGGACGTGAAGAAGGATTGTGAAGAATCTTTTCATTCAATCGACAAAGAGTACTTAGGCCTCATAAAAGATAATATCTCTGAAGTACTAGGACAAGTTGATATAGAAAAGAATCAACTTAATATCAAGACAAAGATGGAAGAGGCTCGGGCTGAAATCTTGCAATTAAAAGAGATTGATATCACTCAGATAAGTAGGTGGCTAGTGAATCCTAGTCTGCAACTACAATATATAGCTTCAGAAGACAAGAGGATGGAATATAGACTACCTCACTTAGAGAAGAAATTATATATTTTTGAATCAAATGACTTAACAGAGCCTTCCAGGTTGGTGGTATAATTTGTGGGCATATGTGTTAAATGTTTTGTGCAAGGAAAATGGCAGCACCTCTGGGAACCAATGAGATAACATGTGCATATCATTTGTACAGATCATGATTAGAAGACCAACCGTTTCCGAGCTAGAGAAAAATAAGGAAAAATGCCTCCACAAGCATGCCAAAGAGATAGGGGAGATGCAAGTGAAGCGTTTCAAATTTCACATTTTGTAATTTTTACTATTTTAGAAGTAAAGATAATTCCAGCTGCTTAGGGTTGAGAACCTTTTGTATAAATACATATTTCAAAGATTGAACAAAATCTTCTTCTTGCCGAACGTAACTAATAAAATCTCCTTTTCTGTGAATTAATACAAGTGTAGACTGAGATTCCAACCTTTGTGCAGTTTGAGTTATGTGTCTCTCCTATATTTCATAATTCTAGCATTTCTTTATGTCATTCCTTGACGAGTGAGTGATTGTAATCTAGTATTACTACTACTATAGTCACATTTTAACAGTGGTTTGATAAGAAATCAATTTTTCCTCTGTGTTTGTTGTGAGTGAACACAAGACCTACAAGCTACTTGGACTATTGTATCTTATATCCTTTCAGAAGTGATTTCTCTATTTTTTTTTTACTTTGAACAATTTAAGATTCATCGTGTATTGATGTCTCAATTTGTTTAAAATCTTTGTAATTTTCTCCCATGTCATTTGATTTTATAAATCAGCTCAAACGACAAAAGACAACCTCTATTCTGCTCTGTCATTATTTTCATTTCAGGATTTATGCTCGTATAAATATTGGAATAAAAAACACCTTTAAAAACACCCCTTTATATTCCTAATTCCTTGACATTATACTTTGAGCCTTAAGTGTAATCTCAGGAACAACATATTTTTGGCGCCATTTCTAGGGACAGAGAAACAAATTTATTTTTCCCTGGGAGAACGACATGGTAATTTTCTTTGTTTGATAGTGAACAAAGATTGAATACATAATAAGAATAATCTATATATTTCACTTGGCAACTCCACCACAGATAAACTAGCATTTGGTAGAAAGAATACCAAAAAAAATCCAAATGATCAATAGACCACGCCTGTATCCAATCTTGAAAAGTTATTAAAACCAAGGGGATACCTCAAGCAGACCTCTACATCCACAAGTAAGGTTCACAAACCCAAAGTTGTGTAAACTAGTATTAAGGTTCCACTAGAATAGTCAATCTCTTAAGAAGATCAGGCTCAAAGCCACTTTAGAGATACATCAACTAAGAAGCTTGAGGCTGAAAACATAAACCCCAGGCTGATTTTGCCTGAGATAAAAGTTGAGACTGATTCAACTTCCCCATTTACTAGTAAAGGTAAGAGATCCGTTTCGATCCCCGCTTTTATTGATATTCTGCTGATCCATGAAGGAAAGGTTTTAGTTCCTTGAAACTCTGAATATTATATCTCATACCCTAATTCAACCCCTGTTGGTTCTCCTGTGTATATATCCTGTAACTCCAAAGAACCCAGTCCCCATTTCCCTTTTCCCCCTTTTTCAGATTTTTTGTCTCCTAACGGTCAATTTCCAGAATCTCCTTCGCCTCATCCTGCGGTAGCTGAAGGGTCACTACATGTTTTTGAAAATCCGCTCTATATCTCCCGAACTCCTCCCCCTCGACATCAAATCTATGATGTTGGAGGAGGTGGCGCTAGAGGAGGAGGTGGAGGAGGACCACCATTTCCACCCCCTAGAATTTTTTCTAAAGTGGCGGCCAGATATGCTCCCTTAGTCCTTCCCCCTGTCCTTCACGACCTACCTGAAAACTACATGAAAAATTTACCAATGTTTACAAGAGAGGGAGATTTAATGACAATAGAGCACATCAATGTTTTCGACCAATTCATAGATATCCTCGAAATTGAGCATGAAGATGTATATTCAAGGATTTTAGTGCAAACTTTCGAAGGACAAGTTAGAACATGGTTTTGGGGGATCCTGGTAGGTTGTATAGAATCTTATGACGCACTTTAAATATATTTTTTAAGGCAGTGGGGAGAGAAGAAAGATCACTTATATTATCTGACAAAATTCAGGACTCTAAGGAAGAAGAACTCTGAGTTAGTCTTAGAATCTACCTAGATATTCAATAAGCTCTATCATAATATTCCAGTAGAGGTTAAACCCTCTCATCCCTCAACCAAAGTGACTTTCATAGGGGCTTTTGAGCCGGACTTTGCTTTACTTTTGAGAGAGGGGAGATATGTTGACCTTGCAAGAATGCAGGATGATGCCATCGAAATCGAGTCGAACATGATGGAATTGGGTAAACTAAAAACAAAGGTTGAGATAGTAACCAAGGAAACCAGATGTTTCATAGAACAAGAAGGATCCTCTACATCTGGGAGATCCTCAGAGGATAAAATGGATGACATGGCTAAAATAATTAAAGAATTATGAAATAAAATCTCTAGAATGAAGCTGGGACAAGCTAAAGTTGATCTGTTTTCCAAGAGAGATTTCAAAATAAATCCTAACTCCCAAATCCAACAGAGACAAATTAGAAATGAGGACCAAAAAATCAAAGCCTCGTTTAAAACATAAAACTTCATGCAAAGCGATGATATGCAAGACTATGAGGGGTTATATTAAGAGTTAAACAATCTCAATGGTGACGACTGAGAACCTCGGCTAACCAAACTTGATTACGAAAAATATTTAGACCAAGAATCCTGATTCAGAAATGAGGAAAGAATAAATAATCTGGGAGATTCCAATTATCAAGGAATCACTGACTCTATAATGGATGAGATTCAACATAAATATAATTTAAGGCCTAGAGATAAAAACTCTACAACCGATCCACCGAAGAATATCTTGTCAAGAAGTAAAAAGAGTGAGTCAGCTCAGCCATCCATTGAAATGCAAGCTTCCAAGACGAAAATAGTTGAAACAAAAATTGCTAAGTCGAAAATGGTTGAAACGCCAACTGCCAAAACAAAGACTGCAGAAACAAAAGAAACATAGACCAATAGACCAGAAAGAAGAGAAACATAGATCCCAACCAGAGAGTCTGAGAAGATGACCAAAAGTTTCAATCTAGAAAATGAAATTAATAAAATTAAGATTCCTCTGCCTCTCGTTGAATTAGCAAAAAAGAAAATGTATAAAATGCAAATTGCCAAAATGATAAATTTCTCAAATGCAGAAAGTCATGCAGATAATATTAATTTATAAGACAATAAGCTGACTATAATGTTTGGTCTGCATATTGAAAATGCTAAAGACCCTGTTGCTCCTTTTTATATTACGCTCACTGTGCATGATCACCTACTCCATAACTGTATATTGGATTATGGAGCCTCACATAACTTAATTCCCAAAGTTATTATGGAAAAAATGGGTCTTGAGGTTACTAGACCATACCAAGATTTGTATTATTTTGATTGAAGGAAATTTAAATGTCTTGGTATGATTAAATATTTGGTGGTTAATCTTACACACATTCCTATGAAAAGAGTTCTCATGGATGTAGTCATTGTTTATGTTCCTACAAAGTATGGTATGTTGTTATCCATGTGGTGGGGTTCCAAACTTGGAGGATCACTTCAATTGGATATGAGGTATGCTACAATCATAATCTTCAGTGGACAGTTCACCCATCTATATAGAGAAACTGGGTTGGCGTATACTGTAAGTGACCCATAGAACCCAAATAATTATCCATTATATGTCGTCGATCAAGATTTAGGGAACTGTATATTATCAATCGATGACGGTTTCGATGGATGTACAAAAGAAAGTTATACAGAAGAAAAAAATAGAAAAGAAAAAATAGAAAAAGCAAACGAAAATGTAAATAGTGTAGGACTTTGGAAAATGTATTTTGATGGTGCTTCCTCTTGGGAAGGAGTAGGAGCTGGTGTGTTGTTTGTGGAACCTGGAGATTAATTTATCATTCCTTTCTCATACATACTATATTGGGACATTGACTACACTAATAACGTATGTGAATATGAAGATCTTGTCTTGGGACTAGAGGCTGCTAGGAAACTGAAAATTGAAAATTTGATAGTCTACGATGACACTGAATTAATTGTAGAACATATAAGGAAACAATATCAATACAAACATCCAAGAGTAAGGTTGTACATGAACTACGCCTGGGATCTGATAGAAAACATATTCTCATCATTTAATATTCATCATATCCCCAGGATAGAAAATCAACAAGCTGACTCTCTAGCAAAAGTCGTTGCTAGTTTCATGCCTCCTAACATGTTGAAGCCAAAGTATTACATATAAATGAGGTAAATTCCTTCAATACAAAATAATGTACATCATTTGAAGGTATTTTAAGATGATGAGTAGATCAAGTAGTTTCTATAGATGGTTGATGAATTTTTCGAAACACATATTGACCAGGAAAATCAGAATGACCCAACTTGGATCATGCAGGAAGGTGAAGATCCTCAGAAGCTCCAAGACAGGACTGCCGATCACCGCATGTTGGTGCTAAAAAAAAATCAGATCCATAAAGGTTTGATTCCTTTCGAAATACTATTCGATCATGACGATATTCCCTTAAAGTATACTTTGCAAACTCAGCCTGAAGAGGTTGAAGATTGTAACATAAGCACCAAGGAAACTCATAAGGTAGTAAAGATATTTAAATAACTTCCACCTGAAATAAAAAGAAAATATTTTGAGTTACTTAAGTACTATAAAGATGTATTCGATTGGTCTTATGATGAATTGAGAACTTATGATACCATTGTTATAGAACATAAAATCCCATTGAAACAGGGCATCAAACCTTTCAGGCAAAAGCTCAAACAAATAAATCCTATAATGCTACTTGTGATATAAAGGGAGGTAAAGAAACTTTTGGATACGAAGATCATCGTTCCACTCAGGTATTCCGAGTGGGTAGCCAATTTAGTTCCATTCACGGAGAAAAACGGTGAAATCAGACTTTGTGTGGATTCAAGAACTTAAATAGATCATCTCTGAAAGATAATTATCTTCTTTGTAAAATGGATCATGTGTTGGAAAAACTAGTCGAAGCTAATAGAATGTCGATGATTGATGGATTTTCAGGTTATAATCAAATTGTATTCCACGAGGAGGATAAAGAAAAAAATGCATTCACTACCCCATGGGGTACTTTCATGTATGATAAAATGCTATTTGGTCTGATGAACACATGAACCACTTTCCAACGAGCAATGGGCATCACCTTCGTTAGTGAAAGAGATAAGTTTTTCATCATTTATCTCGATGATTTAACCGTGTTTTCTAAATCTGATGCAGAGCACTTGATACACCTTAGACAAACATTCGAGAAATGTAAAAAATTCAGTTTGTCTCTGAATCCCAAGAAATCTCATTTTTCAATGAAGGAAGGTAAGCTCTTGGGTCATATAATATCTAGAAAGGGAATTAAAATAAACCTGAAAAGGGTAGAATCTATAGATACAATAAATACTCCTAGGAACAGAAAGGAAATCCAATATTTTTTAGGAAAAATAATTTTTTTAAGAAGATTTATTCCAAACTTCACTGAAATTGTTAAGTTGATTATAGATTTGCTAAAAAAGTACAATGAGGTGAAATGGACAACTGAATATAAAGCCTCCTTCGAATGTATAAAGAAAATTATAGGAGAAGCACCAGTGTTAGATAGCCCAGACTATTTGAAGGAGTTCTTGATCTTTTCATTCGCACCCGAACACATTATCGCAGATGTACTCCTATAGAAGAATGATGAAGGGTTTGAACAACCGATAGCATTCTTCAGTAAAATCCTTAGAGACGTGGAGTTGAGATGTGATATATTGGAGAAACATGCATACACAATGGTGAAGGCCCTAAAAGATTTTAGGACCTACGTGTTTCATTATAAAGTAATTTCCTATGTACCCACCAGTTCCGTTAAGGATACATTGGTCCAACTTGATAGTAATGGAAGGAGGTCCCGATGGCTTGCCAAGATTCAGGAATTTGATCTTGAAGTAAAACCAACGAAACTCATCAAAGGTCAAGGCTTGGATAATATATTAGATGAATAAAATTTCCGAGCGCTCGGGATAAATCATCCGCAAGATTATGAAGGATTTCTAAACATAGACGAATTCAATGTCACTATACCTGCAACCGAGATCCAAGAAAAAATTTCTACCTCTGCCTTGTATAGTGACATAGTTTCATATCTCTTGACTCTTCAATGCCCTAGTAATATGATTGCTTCCAAGGAAAGAACACTGAAGCTAAATGTGGTAAAATATTGTATTGTCGATGACCAACTATATTGGAAAGATCCCCTCTGCATTTTACTAAGATGCCTAACAAAATCCGAAACAGAGAACATCAAAAATCAGTTTCATGAAGGGGTGTATGGAGGACACCATGCCTGGAGGGTGATGACTTATAAGATCCTAAGAGTTGGATACTATTGGCCGAATTTATTTATAGATGTTAATGCTAAGGTCAGAGCCTGTAATCCCTGTCAATTATTTTCAGGTAAATAAAATCTTACCTCACTACCCTTGATCCCAGTTAAGACATAATCTCCATTTCAACAATGGGGTCTCTATTTTATTAGAGAAATCCATCCACACTCTAGCGCACAACATAAATGGATCCTGACCACTGCAAATTATTTCACTAAATGGGTCGAGGCCATTCTGACAAAAAACGCTACAGATTCAGTGGTGATAAATTTCTTAGAGGAAAACATTTTATCTATAATTGGTTGTCCATGGAAGATAGTTACAGATAATGCCGACGCATTCAAATCCATGGCGATGGTTAGTTTTTGTCAAAAGTACAATATTGTACTGGAACATTCCACACATTACTATCCTCAGGGAAATGGTTTAGTTGAATCATCAAATAAGAGCTTAATCACCATAATAAAAAAGGTGCTAACCAAAAATAAGAAAGACTCAAATGTTCATTTCAAATATGCTTTGTGGGCGAATCAGATAGGCACTAAGAAATCGATCGGAATGTCCCCTTTCCAAATGGTGTACATAACTGACGTTGTACTAACCATAAACCTAGATTTGCTGGTAATGAAACTCTGGCAAGGTTCAAAGGAATAACCTAATGATATCAGTCGAAGAATCAACCAGTTAATAGAAGTCGAGTAGAATAGGGATGAGGTGGACTAGAAACTCCAGAAATACCAGGACAATATGAAAGCCCTATTTGATAGAAAGGATAAAGAGAGAGAGTTTCTTTCTGATGACCTCATTTTGAAATGGGATGCTAGGAAGGAGGATGCTGACAAGAATGGAAAATTTGATCACATCTGGTGTGGACCTTTTAGGGTCATAGCTTCTCAAGGAAAGAATTCATTCTTGTTGGAGAACCTCGACGGGCAAGTCCTTAACACCCCCATAAACGGGCATTACCTGAAGCAATTTATGCAATAAACATGTTTCCAAAATCTCATTGTATATACCTGCTTGATTTCCTTGTTTTGATTCACAATTTTCATTTCTTTGGTAAGTTTCCACTTCACTGTAAATATAGCCAGGTTTGTTGATTTCATAAAAAACAGAAATATCAAAAACAAGTAACAAATACTATTTCTTTTTCCAGAAGTTTTTGACATTTATCGTGTTTATTTTTATGCAGAATGCTTGTTGATAGTTGAGAGATAAGGAGATATCAGAAACACATTTCAGAACATTGATATTCTCTCAAAATAGGTGACAAATAAATGGTTTTCTTAGTTGAAAATGTAAATAAAATTTGAGGTATGAGCTTCTAACCTACTGAACCAAGTTAAAATTTTCAAGGATATTTAGCTAAATATGAAGGAAGTCTCATCCATATAAATATTGTCACCTAATAAATAAGGAGAGGAATATAATAATTATAGACTAATCCTAAAATTCTTATCTGAGTTTAATAAAATTAAAATATTAAAATAAAAAATGAAATAAAATAAAATAAAAAATGAAATAATATAAAATAAAAATGAAATACGAATAAAAGATCTTAAATAAATACAAGAATCATTGAACAAGATTATGTGAGATTGACCCTGTTTGCAACAAAACTTTTGAATATTGTTACTGTTTCTTGTTTCCCATCCCAAAGCTTTAGTTTCCTTTGATTCTCATCAATACGGTCTTCATAGAAGATTTTTCCTTAACTCACGAAACTGGTCTTCATAGAGAGAAGATTTTTCCTTAACTCTGAAAACTCAGAAACATGTCTTAAAATAAGGTTAGGCGAAAATTTATACCCCCCCTCTCAATTCAACTGAAAGAAAGTATGTCTAGGTTAATCTTGACTACTTTAGTCTTTCTAATAGATTCAAACTGATTAGTTTCTCTCAAGGAAAGTCCCTAGAAACTAAAATATCCCCATGATAACTTCCTTATAGGAAAAGGTGTTTTGAAGGTTGGAAGAGGAATAAACCAGAGTAATCAAAGTGAGTTGAGATACCTCTGTTGCTAAATTATGAACATATATCATCCCTGGTATATTACATACAAATTGATTGCCCCCACTTCACATTTTAAAAAACATAAGGCATATGGTGAAAGGAAATTCATTAAATGATTGCCCTCATCTCAACATTTAAATGCAAAATAACCAATTGAAGTGGTGAAAGGAAATTCAATGAGGGAATTAGATAACTTCACCGGGGTATTAAACAGGATCGCTGACAGTAAAGCAATGTCTATGATATCTATAAGGATTTTATACATGTATTATAATGTAGTTTGGTAGTTAGTTCCCTTCTCGACAAGATTTATAGTCTAAGCCGACACATGACTCCCTAACTAAATCATTAAAATCATTTTTCCTTGATACGAACAAGATCGAATAGAGTTTGATAGATAGGTTAAGGTTGTTTTGATTATCTTAAGAAAATCTGAATACAGTTTTAAGAAAGAGAAATTTCAAATAGCCTAACTGAAAGTCAGGATTTCATGTGTTTTGAAGGATTTCTAAGTTACGATTGAAACTCTTGTCTTAATATGATCATTTTCAGAAAGCGTTCCACATAAATGCAATAATGACTCCATTTACCCAATAAAGGCACTTGGTCTACTATTCTTTTTCATCTCCCAGGGAGATGCGATCCCTAGATGGAGCCTATGTTGGAACATATATATATTTCTAAACTTTAGACTTTAAATAGTTTTCATTCTCATTTAAATAAAAACAACATGCATTTGTTTCTCACCATTGATGAATTTTTCCATGTAATAAAACAATCCTAATATTTTAAAAGTTATGGAGCCACCTACATGTTAAGGAATCAAATTAGTAAAGACTATATTTGAAATTTTGGGTTTTGGGTTTTAGAGTTTCGCGTTGCAGGCATTTCAACATGTAGCAACTCCAAAGTCCCGATATCCGAAAAATGTTTGAGGAATCCTAGTCACGATACACACATACCCCCTAATGGCTGACACATCCTTCCATAAAATGATATGTCAGAACTTTAAATAAAGTTAATTAACCAAACGAATGAAATGATGAATACTTAAGAAGAAACTAAAACCCAATTAGAAAATCGAATAATAGTTTCGTGATTTCAGGAATCCGTTATTCTCCATCTATCATATCCCTAATTCACGAAACCCGAACTCCCAAAATATCTTAAGCATTAAGCTGGGTTAATTAAGGATTTAAAACAATTAACGATAAAATAATTACATCACAATTTCACATTTCAGAGATCCTCCCTTGAGCAATTTTCAATATCTCGAGATCTGAAACCCCGAAATATTTGAGGTTAATCACGATTAATTAAAAAGGTTAAACATGATTAAAATTAATTAATCACATCGTGATTTCACGTTTCAGAGATCATATCTTGAACTGTTATAGGATAACCCGAGGTCTGAGGACTCGAAAATATTTAAGGTTAAACATAATTAATTAACAGGTTAAATGAGATTTATTAACGAATTAAACACTCTTATCTCATATTAATTTTTCGTTGAGTCGTAGTGCGGGTAAATTAAAATTTCATCTATGATTTTACCGATCAAGAAAAGCTAACCATTAATGGAATTAATAATTGATCTAGGGAAAATGATTTCAAATAAGATCCTGTATCAAGGCACAAATCTTTTCATTAAGGGAAGTAAACACATTGTCAGTGAAGGTATACAAAAATTGATGCACTTAAGGCGAAGAAGATATTTCATTCTAAATTACATTTGCATTTTCATGGAGCAAGATCAGTGAGATAATAAGTCTTGTGCATTTTCTCTGATAGGTAAAACAATGTTGAGTTTACTACTATTATGGCTCCACAAAAAATAGTTAAAGGGATTGGTGAGATCTTGAGACAAAACACAGATGTCCTCTTGAACACATCACCAAGATTTGTGGAGACCATAAAAAATGGGACACAGGTCTGTGATATCCTACAATACGAGCTGAACAACTATCTCGAAGAGTTAGACGATGAAGGGACGAAGACTCAAGAGACAAATCTCAAATAGATACCCAATCAGAGCTGCATAAGATATCTAGATGACCGAGGCTCATGTCGTATAATGACATGATAGGATGGGCCCTGGAGAATGTTGATGTCGCTACTAGGACCATCTATAATGCGCAGAAAGATGTTGGATCTTTCCACCCAGAACATGTACATGTGATGTACAAATTGTCCCCAACATTCAAACTCAGTTATAATTCCAATTTCTTAAAAAGGTTTGAGGAAGAGGAGTGCCCAAAAGGCGTAAAGAATTACCCAGATTTGATCAAAGATCGGTGAGCATGCCCCAAGAAATTCAGAGAAGACACCCATGGCATATACACCACTACATCATTAGAATCTCATATTATATATGTGGCGATGATTCTCTGTATAAATTTTCGGGAGGGAAAACTCTGCCCACTTCCTGTTATCATGGGTACCGATCATGCACGAAGTTCCAGAGGGTTTTTCATTAAATTGGGCCAAGATGTTATAAGACAGTTTGGCCAAGGAAATCACCGAATATCATATGTTGAAAGCCAAAGGATGACCTACCCCATTTTACATGTCGACATACCTTATGGATGCCATTTTTTTTATGACACCTTTTCCTTTGACAGGTTGGATATGCACTTCGGACAACGCTGAAGCAATAGATATTTATCATTCGAAGCTATGGGAAGATAAATAGAAAGATTTATTTTATGAAATATGCAATTACGTGGTGGTGCCAATGCATATCTCCATGTATGGGTGCCCACCTCCTAGTATTTCTGACATAATAGTAGCCAACCTAGGGAAGATAGTGGACTGGTACATTGAAGAGCATTTTTCCTATATCAAGGTTTTTGGTTGCTCAGTTCCTCCACACGACTCGGCCAAGTGTCTACCAGACCGATTGGTGTAAAGATAAGTAGCCCTTCAAACTGTACTGGGAAGAGTCAGTAAAGAGCTAAAATCCTTGTAGAAAAAGGTATGGCCTACTTTTCCCTTGCATATTGGTATGTTTTCACTATCATATTTCAGCCATTCGAAAGTAGAGGCCATGACCCTATAAGAAATTAATCTTGTCAATATTGAATTGAAGAAACACAATCCTCAAAAGATCGTGGGAAATCACATGGCCTCTTGTAATTTGAAAATATACAAGAATGAATATTCTCCTCATGATGATATATTCCGAGAAGCAATATCCTATCGGGAATTTTTGAGCCCAGTCCAAACTATGGCCCTAGACCAATTGGTCAAATTCTATAATTTCCAAAGGCATAGGAGAAATAAAATTCTAAGGGTCTTGTAGGGAGAAATCCCTACACCCCCAACTACACAGGATATTGAGGCCCAGAGTTTAGAGACAAATAACTCCAGTGTACAACATGCTCAAGAAATCTGGGAGAAAACAGAGGTTTTTACTGAGAAAGGGACACTTCCCATGCTAGTAAAATCAACTACCGATATGGTCGGGAAATAACCATCCACCGAGATAGGTAGCCCTATCCAGTCTATCACACCTTTACAGTTCGGTGGTGTTCATAGATGATCTTACACCTATTGTGGCTGAAGAGATGCCTCCTTCTCATTTCTTTTTCAGCAAGAAAAGAAGGGTTGTGTTCAAAAGAGAAATGCACCAGAGGGAGGGTGCAATTGTCAAAATACATAGGGTGATATTTGATGGATAGGACTTGGAAGATTAAGACTTTGCTACAGATTTGGCAGGCTCGCTGGGATATTTTTCAATGACAACCCAATTTTCAGTTGGGAACATAAAAGAACGATTGAAGAAAAAGGAACTGTTGATAAGCCAATTGAAAAATCAAGTGAAGACTGTGGAAAATAATGTCAAGAGCGATATGAAAAAGATTTTTGAGAAGATTAGAGTCTGTGATACACAGGAAATCCAGTAGCTAAAATCCAGTCTTGAAGAAATGCAGAAGAGCAAATAGGAAAGTAGAGAATGGGCCTTTCAGCAGAGAGAGTTGGTAAAACAACTACAAGCCAAAATAAACTCGACTGAAAATACAACTGTATATATGATATTTTTCCAAGCGAAGGCATTGGAGGTGCGTGAGAAGTTATAATCAACACAACAAAGCCTTTTCACTAAGGCCAAAGCTGTCCAAAACCATTTTCGGGTGGTAGAACAATCCTTAAATAACATTTGTTTAAAGGAGAGAGAGGCTATTGCTGCTCGGACCACTTTCCAAGAAGCAGTTGTGTTGTCGACAAGAGAAGAAGTATCTATGGTCTCGAGATTGTCTCCTTCAGAGAAAACCATAGGCAATATAATACTGAAGACCTGGGAGGGTAACATAGGGGAAAGTAAGACAATGGCTAAGGAAGTGAATGAGGCTTATGAATAAGATTTTCATTCACTCGACCAAGAGTCCTTAGGCCTCGGAAAAGATAATATCTTTGAAGTACGGGGACAAGTTTATATAGAAAACCATTAACTTAATATCAAGACAAACATGGAAGAGGCTCAGGCTGAAATCTTGCAATTAAAATAGATTGATATCACTCAGATAAATAGGTGGCTAGTGAAACCTAGTCTCCAACTACAATCTATAGCTGTAGAAGATAGGAGGATGGAAGATAGACTGCCTCACTTAGAGAAAAATTTATATATTTTTGAGGAAAATGACTTAAAAGAGCCTTCCATCTTGGTGGTACAATTCATGGGCATGTGTGTTAAATGTGTTCATCCAGGAAAAGGCATCACTTTCGGGAACCAATGAGATAACCTGTACAAATCATTTGTATAGATCATGATTAGAAGACCAACTATTTCTGAGCTGGATAGAAGGAAGAAATAACGCCTCCGCTAACATGGCAAAGAGAAAGGGGAGATGCAAGTGAAGCATTTCAAATTTCACATTTTGTAATTTTTACTATTTTAGAAATAAGGAGAATTCCAACCTATTAGGGTTGAGAACCTTTTGTATAAATAGATATTTCTAATATTGAACACAGGTTTCTTCTTGTCGAATGTAACTGCGAAAAATCTCTTTCTGTGAGAATTAATACAAGTGCAAAAATCTGTTTCTGTGAGAATTAATACAAGTGCAGATTGAGATTCCAACCTTTGTGCGGTTTGAGTTATGTGTCTCTCATGTGTTTCATAATTATAGAATTTCTTTATCGAATTCCTTGATTAGTGAGTGATTGCAATTTAGTATTACTACTACTGCAATCACATTTTAACTGTGGTTTGATAAGCAAGCAGTTTTTCCTCTATGTTTGTTGTGAGTGAACACAAGACCTGTGAGCTACTTGGACTATTTTATCTTATATCCTTTCAGGAGTGCATTCTCTATTTTCTTCTACTTTGAACAAGTTAAGATTCATCGTGTATTGATGCCTCAATTTGTTTAAAAGATTTGTAATTTTCTCCCATATCATTTGATTTCATAAATCGACTCAATCGACAAAAGACGACCTCTGTTCTCTATGTGTTCGAAGGGTTTCCAGCCCAGCGTATGCGATCCTCTTGCCCAGTGTTCTACGCATGTCATTTTTCTTAGATTTTTTTTTTACTATGTTGCGTTAGACTTACCTTACGCCTTGATTCCCAACAATTTCCTAACTTTTTGCAACAAGTCTATAAGGCCCCGTGTTTACTTGTTATTCACTAAACGTTCTGTTCTATAATGCCCACACAGTTTCCCTTATAGTTTGTCAAATCCCTTTTATTTTCTTAGGTTATCGGTCTTCAGATGTCATTTAAAAAGGGCGATGATAATCGTAAGTGGTAGGATGTAAAGGAGGAATTTTTTTATAAAAATTAATGAGAAATGATAGTTGTGAGTGTAGACGCCGAGGAATGGTCTCGAGAAAATCAGTAAAGTTTTGGTGTACATTAAAGATAGGTACCCAATGGTCACCCTTCCAATCCGGTGGGAATCTTAGAGACATATCAAGTTGGATTTAGAGTCGATGCAGGGTTCATTGACCCCTTATTACCTTAATGAGGATTAATCTTGTATCAGGACAAATTTAAAGTTAGATCAATCCCCTTGTAATTTATAAATTGTGGCGATCTAAATTGTTAATAGTATAGGTGCATTTAAGAATGCTATGAAATGAAAAATTATAACTGTTAATATTAATGCGAATTTTCGTGATGGTACATGCAATGTCTCCCCTTCAGTATGCTTATTTTTACTAGACATCTTCTTGGCATACCCTTCCTTGTGTTAGGCTAAATATCTAAGAATGATTTCATATAGTTGATTACCTTGCTTATTTTGGTCGAAATTGCTCCTACCGAAGAAAAAAAATGACTATCGTTTTTGTTATAGGAAAGCTGAAATATTTTTTGGCCAAAAAGTGTACATTTTCCGCCGAAATGTTCAAAACTTTGGCCAAAAAATAATTCTATTTTTTTTTTTCCATTCTCATGAAAGTGTTACCCACCTTCATGATTTTACCTGTATAAAAGTACATAGAGATGGGAAAAATGATAAGTTGTGGTTATCAAAACAAAATTCTATGGTGAAGACATTGATGAGGTTCGGTATGAACATTATGAAACTAGTAAATATTTGTTTAGATATCCATTGTAAGTTTTGTTCAAGCCTATGTCCTTGTAGTAAGGAATAAAATGATTGTATATATCTCGTTACGCCGATAGGTGTCCACCTATTGACAATGTGCACAATTAATGATCTTTTAATCTAAAAACCTAATTTGATGGCTAGCAATAAAAGATGCTAGCATATTATTAGTCGTCCTCTCAAATCAATGAATATTATTCATTGTTCATAACTTCCTTGCATTTATGAATGCATCCTTTAACCTATTTAATTTTTCACATTTACCTAATCGCATTAAGAAATTATTGTAAGGCCATATGATTTCCACATTTATATGATTAACAAGAACTAATATATGTGGAAGTTTTTATTGTCACGTTTACATGATTAAACCATGAATTGAAGTATTTGAATGTGAACCACCTCATTCCATGTTTGGAGTGTGAATGGAATTAATTTTTTATGGAGTGGGGTTTTAAAGTGGGTTTTAATGCCAATACCTATCGATGTTCACCATTCGAATTTGGAATGTGCTAGTATACCTTATGTTAGTATAGTAGGAAGGATGATGTTTGGGATGAAATGTTCAATACTAGATATTTCACATGCAGTTGGTGTTGTGAGTGGACACATGGTGAATCTAGACCATTGGGAATGGACTCTTCAATATCTTAGAGGCAAAAATATCACCTACAATGGTTGTAGTGATTTAGAATGTGGTTATGTTGATTTATATCTTGCATGATATTTGTACAAGAGGAGATATACATTGGGTTATGTGTCACATGACTACAAGGATCTATTGAGTATGTTTGGAAACATACATGATAAGATGTTATGTGGTAGTCAAATTGTTGTGTATTTGACTAACAATCCAACGTACCAAACGGGGACAATGAATCATTTTTTAAGACAAGTTACTGATGAATATAGAGTGGTCCATACTGAGGAAAATTGTGTATACATGTTTACACAACCAATTATGTTAAAGAAGTTGTGGTGGAGTTTGTCTTCTCTTGTCTTTCAAGAGTGGCGATGATTGAATTCTTTGGGAAAGGTATCAGTAAAATTGTTGTCAAGGTGGAGATTATTGGGTGGACGTTTTCAAAAACTATGTACACAGTGCTTAGCCAGAAATACAATCTACATTATGTCTATCTGTGGAAACTTGCACTCTCAAACATACCTTTCAGTTACAATTTGTTTTGGTTTTCCTCAAACATGGTTGTCTCTATTAGAGGTTTATCAAGTGTTTGGATCTCCATATGCTTGAAAAAGCTTGCATATTTTTTGTTTAAATGTATAATCCCATGATGTGCTTCATGAGACTTGTAAACTATTTCTCCATTGCTTGACTAAGAAATGAAAGATATATTTGTTCTGCCTTTGTCTTTTTTGAATGTTGTTTTATCATTCTCTATGTCTCTATTCATTAACTGGATTTTGCAAAACAAGTTTTAACAAACTTAACTATTAGCATTAACATAAAGTGAAAACTAAAATAATTTATGAAAACTGAACATNACTTAATGGATACTAATAATATTATTAAAAATAAACATGTTATAAAAAAATTTAAATTTAACAAATATTAACACTATCATATTTCCATTAATAAATACTTTTAATAATATTTTAAACACTATTTCAATAACATAAAAAAGTTAAATGTATTCTATAATTATAAAATGATAGATGTGATTCCCTTTGATGTATCAACTTATACAATGTAAAAAATCTAAATGATGTGTGGGATATTTAATTATTATAAATACTAACAAAATTAATTCAAATAAATGAGTTTTATCAAAAAAAAAAAAAATTATGATATCTAATATATTGTTTATTTTTTAAACTTCTTTCTAATTTTAAATTTAAATTTAGATAACTGTTAAATCAAGTTTCATGATTGTATTAGTTTATTGTAGATATAATAAATGAATAAATAATTATATTTGTGTATCTTTTTTTCTATTTTATTATATTTTTTCAATTCCACAAGGGTAGGGTATGTATATTTTCATAAATTTTGGCAGTTAAATCTATATGCGGAGGGGGTCCTCCATCCCACAAGCAAGAGGTCTCATACACCAATTTGAGTCCCACAAAAAAAGGGGTATCATACACCAATTTTGTAACAACCCCATTGTTAAGACTACATACGATGTAAGCCAAGTGAGTTATTTTGTTTTTTTTTTAGGAAGGAAATCAACGAAAACAATTAATCAACACAACTTGACGACGAACAAAACTTACGCATTCAGGAAATAGACAACAAAAACTCAACATACTAGCACATCATGCAACTGGGTGAAACATGCTATAATCAATAGACAGATAAAAATGAGTACCTAGCCAACACAAGCAAGGAAACACCTACAAGCTAAAGGAAAACATCAACAACTCTACAAAGTGGCTTCAAAAAATAGTAACTAGAAACCTCCATGGTGTGAAAAATCAAACGCATTGAAGAACTACAAAACCAAGTACCAACATCAATTCCAACAAACAAATGTCCACACCGGAAAGCACATTACTCTGGCCAAGTTATCCTTCACATCTATCCATCAAGGTTTGCAATGATCACCTCATCAGGAATCATGTCGTCACAGGGTGATAGGCATGGCATTAATCATGGTGCAACATAACATAACTTGACCAATAACCCAAGGAAAAATCCAACATGCCAGGAGACATAATTAATTGTTAAAACATGAAGACTAAACCCAAACACCAGATCGACAAGTCAACAAGACAGAAAGGAAATATAACTACTATAATAATCATACATCACATTAAATTCCTAAATTCACATAAGTCATATGTTCTTTACACTCATCCTTCTTTACCATTATGGGATAACTACTTATTTTTGTTTGCATTGAAGGAGAATTAGTATACGCACTTAACATAATCAATACTAGTATTGGTGTAATGAGGAATGTAATGATGAATTACGCCAGTTTGAGTAGTAAGATGTATATTCTCTAATATGTACTAGCTAATTTAATTAATTTGGAAATTATTAATTTAATTGATATTGAGTTATCAATTTTACTTTATTCCTATTATTATAATATTTATTATAGATTCATGGTTTTTATTTCGGAGAAGGTTGGGTTCAAAATATCACTTGTAGAAATTAAAATTGGATAAAGAGATAACCATCATTCCTCCAAACCACTCCAACTAAATCGAAAACATATACAAACAAGATCTAGCATTTTTTTAGCATATAGATAATTTTTTTTATATAAATTAACAATCTAACCACATATCCCTTCTTATTATGAATGTTGGTTAATAATATATATAATCAATGTATTACGAGTCACGCAATCAACTTTCTTATATTATATGATTCGATAACTGTGGAAGTTTTATGGAAGTTCATGTCAAGATTATTTCATATCTAAATATAATTAAAGTGTAATAATATTTATAAATGACAACTTGCTAATGTTCAAGAATGAAATAATAAGGAGACCTTAATTTACAATGATCAAGAAACACCCAAACCAATGTAACCCCACCTAATGTTATTTAGATAAATTTATTAATCATCATAGTAACTAAGGTGTTCTGGAATAATGTAAGCTTCAATTTATAGAGAATGTGAGATATTTGAGATTTGCACTCTAAAATTTGACAAAGAAAACAGTCTCACAAAAATGTACGCTCGGAAGATAACAAAGAAAACAGGAGGCACACCTTCTTTGTCTGATACAAGTAAAAAAAAACCTTTGTTTGTAATCATTCAAACAAATACACAATAATGCTATCAAAAATCGTTGTCATATGAATACACAACATACAAAACACTGCCATATACAAAATCGTTGCATGTAAATCGTTGTCTAATAAATACATAGCATACAAATCGTTGCCATATACAAAATCGTTGCATGTAAATCATTGTCTAATATATATATATATAATCGCTATCATCTTATGAAATGTTGTCTATCAAGGTTGTTGTCTATTATATAAAGTTGTTGTCCATTAATATCTATATGATATCAATATACTAAAAATCGTTTTCCAATATTGTTGTCAATCAATATGCTATCAAGTAAAGATATTGTTGGGTAAAGATGGGGCAAATACCTGTGTAAAAATGCCAATAAGTTCGTCGAGTGGCACTACCTTAGCTAGGAAAAAACACCAAGTAAAACAAATACATATCATCAAACGCAGACTTACATAAATCCAAATATATATAAATTCAATCCATATCATCAAAATAACGCAGGTATATCATTAATGAAAAACAGAAAATTAAATAAAACTCGCAGATACATATAAATTCAATCCATATCATTAAATAAAGCAGGCATATAATTAAGGAAAAACATAAACTTAAATAAAACTCGTAGATACATATAAATTTGAGCCAAATCATTAAATAACACAGGCATATCATCAAGGAAAAATACATATTTAAATAAAATTCGCAGTTACATATAAAAACGCAGATATACAAATTCACATTGATATTAGAATTCACATTGGTAATAGTTGTATACCAAATCGCATTAATATTAGAAATTGCAAGCTATTAAAACATGAAACAACTGGCTAATAAATTAATGGTATCTCTCGCCATTAAAACTGAAATCAATATAATAAAATCACTATCTATCACTGTTCTTTAAATCTACGATAATGATGGCTATCAACATATGATATTGCTGGTAAAAATATGGGGAAATAATCAATGATTTGTTGTGTAAATCATCACGGATTTGTTATGTAAAGGTTGGGCAAAACATTGTCTATGAAAGGAAGATTGCAGAGTAAAATACAATCGCTAATCAAAGCAATTTAATCGCAGGAGGAAAATAAGATTGTTGTGTTTAGAGAATAAAAATTCACTGAGATTTTACCAATCAAGCATTGGGATTTATCATCGAAATCCCAGAGATTATACCAACCAAACGCTCGGTAATATGCCAAGAAAAAGCAAAGATAATATGTCAAGAAATCGATCAGAAATGAATAAAAAAAAACACAGAGATACTCAATCACAAGAAGGATAAAATACTAATCTTTCGACAATGAATCAATCAAAATGCAAAGATACTCATTCACAATAAAGCAAGGATTAATCATTGAGCGATGAATCAATCAAACACAAATATAAGTAAGGGACAAATAGTTGGGCGAAATTTATCCTGCACTTATTATCCATGCATAGGAAATCAGGGCATTTGAATCTATAAGTCTTTAAACACCAGAGAGTGATGACTGTCGATTCATCTCCTAGCCGACTGCTCATGCATAGACTATTAACTTAAGTGATAAGGGACAAAAGATAAAAACACAATTTTCTTCATATTAATCAATAAAAACAACACAAATAAGTCATTGCAATAAAAGTTTTGGGTTCTTCATGGGAAATCAATTCAAAATGTAGAGAGCATAAGGATGGAATGAATTTAAGTTATCTGATCAACACGCTGGGCCCATCGAGACAAATTGCAGAAAGATAAAAGGAAATATTTGGATAGTGTTACACTGATTAACATAAACTTTAACATAGTAGCAGTACATTACTGAAGGCGTAGGAAAATATTTAAACTACCATTCAGTACAAATATACACATGCATACCGTAGCCAAATGAGAAAGCTCTGAGTCGTTTTCCCCGTGTGCTCCCGCATGTCGATAAATTTGACCTCATCAGTACCTCCCAGCTAATGATAGGGGTAATATTCTTCCCCCTAAGCCCCCTAATCCGTAAAGGGGCTACACACATAATAAAAAAGAATGCTAGCACCTAGTTTTCCTCGCAAGGTCGAGCTACCACTCATTACCTGAGCTAGGTATTCCAACTCCCACAAGAGAAAGTTTAGTCAAGGTATAATTTTAGCAGTGTAATGTTATGCAGAAAGATGAGATCATACTCCTCTTTCCTCATCTCTTTTACAGAGTTTTCAAGTAATTAGTTTCCCAAATTCTCATTAAATTCCTTTTCCATTTAATTAATTTTGAAAAACCTCGCCCATACACATGTCGCCTAATCCCTTAGTTGCACGAGAAAAACAATTTCATTAATTGATTAAATATTCCTATTTTCCCCATCCACCTAAGAGCATTCCTAAAAACACTCATTTTTGTCCCAAAATTCCCTTAGACTTCTTAAATGATTTACGCCTGACTTAATTCCTAGTTGAGTTCATAATTAGAAATTTATTAAGTTAGATATTCATCTTTTTCTTTATGTTTCCCCTTTTCTTTAACTTTCTTATTTCTTTTAAGATTCCCCGTTTTTGCTTTCTAACTAAAAATCAATTTAGCAAGTGTAGATAAAAAAAACAACCATTACCCTTCTTTTTTTTAAATTTAATCCTCCATTACAATTTTGACTTTAATAAATAAGTTTGAATTTCTTACCCCCCCCTTATTGTTACATGTTTATTTATTATTATTTTATTTTACCACATGTTCTACTTAGACCTAGGTTTTAATTTCACTAGGCTCGGCGATATCCTTTTTTTATTATGGATTTTTTTTTTTAAACCTTACTTATCACATCATTCATTTTAAGGGCGACTAGGCTTATTCACTTACCCGTTAAAATCACAACGTGCCCTTCAGGATTCACTACGTGATCCAAGGGTGGCACTCGGCTCTTTCTGTTTTCCTTGCACGACGTGCCCTTTAGGATGCACTATGTGCTCCAAGGGTGCCACTCACCTCTTGACTGAATTTGGTAGATGTCAAACCCCTATAATCAATACTCTACCAGGTGATATTGTGGGAGACTAATGGCCTCTAAGGAATAAGACATGTACCTTATTACGCGTCCCTTAGAATCATCATGAGAAACTGTCACATCCTTCCCTCACGACATCATGGGTGTTTTCAAACTAGGTAATCGTTAACCTACAATTCGAGCCACGATGGGAGTGCTAGTAGGCTGTGGCAGGGCTGCTGCAACACCTCTCCCTCAAATTCTCTAGTTTTTGTGCGTGACCCCTCTACTCCACGTGTGAGTCTAGTCAGAAATATATCATCATCCTGAACCCATCAACGAATCATGTCAACAATAATAATCAATCATCATAAAATCTAATCATATGTACATATGTCACACCAACAACATTCAAACCCCAATAGTCCACTCCCTGAATCGATCTGGAGTCTAAGGGATTTCATCGATGCCTCTTCATCCTAGAGGTCCAAAGTCCTACACACTAAGGAGAACCCACTCAATAGCACCTGTCTATGTAAATACAACCAAATAAGCATATCATCAGATCCATAATATCTCATAATCATAATCAAAATGACCAATAGATATAATAACCTAGATCACTTGCATGCAAGTGTCCTCAAATAATAAGTTCGCTCAGTGCATGCAAGAGAAGGATGTTACATACACCCCCTCTTGTTTTAAACTTCGTCCCGAAGTTTCACAGTATATAAGTGCCTAAAATAAAGTGCATCAGAATATCAAAGGTATAGCTATAAAAAAAAATGGAAATTGCTCATGCATACCATATTGGTATTCCCAGGTCTCCGAGTGTGTACTAGTTGTCCCACTTGACATTGACCTGATGTACTTTTCGATGTCGTATTTGTCGAATGTGATGGACCAAGATACAGATCGACTCTATCATGAGAACACCCTCGTCCGATCTTGCAAGGAACTCATGTAAACAACATGAGTAGGATCACTAACATAATGTCTCAAAACATAGATGTGAAATACATCGTGCGTATGCCTCAAATAATGAGGCAAGGCTAGTCAAATAGGCCATGGGCCCTTTTTTTCCACAATCTCTCAAGATCCCCTGAACTTAGGAGAGAGTTTAGGACCTTTCAAAATTTAATCAAACTCTTATGTGGTTTCACCTGCAAGAATACTTGATCGCCACCTTCATAACTACAATCGACATCATTCGCATCGACATAACTCTACTGTTGATCCTGTGATTCCTTGATCCTTTGTCTTATATTTTGCATTGATATTCCATTTCTTGGATCACTTTCGGGCCCACTAGGACCCTATCCTTAATTCGATCCCAACTCAAAGGTGTCTAACACGGCCCCCCATAAAGAAAATCGAAAGGAGCCATCATAATGGTGCTTTGATAATTGTTGTTATATGCGAATACTACCAGTGGAAAGAATTCCTCCCAACGCTTATGTTGGTCCATCACGTACATATGAAACATATCCTCTAACAATTAGTTTGTTCATTCAGTCTGCTCGTCTATCTCTAGGTGATACATGGTGCTAAAGTTATGTTGGGTTCCCAAGGCCTCTTGGAATCTAGTCAAAAATCATTTGGTCAAAATTGATCCTCTATCGGATATAATCCTCTTAGGCACACCATGTAGCCTCACAATCTCACTGATGAAAACTCTAGCTATGTCAGGTGCCTGATAAGTCATATGCACAGGAATAAAATGAACAGTCTTCGTCAAAGTGTTGACTACCATAAAAAACAAGTCAAGTCTCCTTGTTGTTATTGGCAATCCAACAATGAAATCCATCGAAATGACCTCCCATTTCGATTCAGGAATAGCGTGTGGATATATTAATGTTGTCAGATGTCTATGTTTAGCTTTCACTAGCCAACATTCTAGACATATTTCCACATAGTTGACTATGTCTGCCTTCATTCCTTTCCAGAAGAATAAGGGTTTAAGGTGTTTCGTCATCTTCGTGACTCTAATATGAGCCATACAATGCTCTATGAGCCTCATTTAGGATCAAATTCCTCAATTCATCATTGGGTTGTACGTAAATTCGACTTTTAAATCTCGATAATCGATCATTGTCCATAATTAATCCTTCAAATTTTGGTACCATCATTGTGTTTTGTCCGATAAAATCCTTGACCTCTTTGTACCAATCATCGTCGCATTCTAAAGTTAGAATATTTTCATGTAGATTCATCTGAAGAGGAATCATCGAAAATATGCATGGTATCCAACTCAACGCATCTTCCACTCTGTTGATTGTTCCTTTTATGTAAGTAATATCGAAATCATACTCTCTAAGAAATTTAAACCAATGTCATTGTCGCGTGCTCAAGTCGCTTTGTGTAAAGGTGTGTTGTAGTCCACAGTGGTCTGTTTTTAGTTCGAATTTTCATCCAATAAGGTAGTGTCTCCAAACTCTCAAGTAGTAAACAATGGATACCAAATCCAAATAGTACATCACATAGGTCTCCTCATTCCTTAATATGTAAGCAATCACTCGACCGTCTTGCATCAAGACTCTGCCTAAGCCTTCCTTGGATGCATCAATGCATACCAAGAATTTTTTGTTCATGTCAAGGTCCTTTAGTGTTGGTGTTGTTGTCAACAACTCCTTAAGCCTCTGAAATGCTTCCAAAAAATTATTGGTCCGAACAAACTTCTTTTTATTCTTCTGTAATTCCATAATCATATTTTCTATCTTCGACGAACCATCAATATTATCCCGCTAAACCCATGAAGCTACGCACATCGGGGACATTCGTTGGGGTAGGCCATTCCATAATAGTCTCGACCTTTGTTGGATCCACTATGATACCTTCGTTGGAGATGACATGTCCTAAGTAATGAATCTTCGATTGATAAAACTAGCATTTAAACAATTTCCCACCCAATTTGTTCTTTCGCAGACACTGTAGTACCAAGCACAAGTGCTCGACATGATCCTCCATCATCCAAGGGTAAATCAAAATATTGTCATTTAATACTTTAATGAACTTGTCCAATTATTCGCGGAACACCCCATTCATCAAACTCATAAATACCCCAGGGGCGTTCGTCAGTCCAAAAGGTAAAATAGTAAACTCGTAATGTCCAAACCTCATCTTAAAGGTGGTCTTAGGGACCTCATCCTACTTGATCCATAACTGATGATACATTGATCTGAAGTCAATCTTTGAAAACATCGTCACATGTTTCATCATATCAAAATATCATCAATCCTTGGCAACGGATATTGATTCTTGATTGTTTCCTTGTTTAGTTGACGATAGTCAATGCAGAGTCTCCACGACCAATCCTTTTTTTGTATGAAAATAATAGACACACCCCACGGTGACACACTTGGATATATAAGTCTTAGATCCAACAACTCCTTTAGTTGCATTCTCAATTCCTGCAACTCTGGGGTTGAAATCCTATAAGGCATTCTTTCTATCGATTCTATCCCAAATTTTAGGTCTATGCTAAATTCCAATTCCCTCTTTGGTAGCATTCTAGGTAACTCCTAAGGGAATACATCTGCAAACTCTCTTACCACTAGAAGGTGTTCTAGACCTTCCTCTACTCCCTTCTCATTTAATGCAAGGATCACATAAATATTACATCCCTTGCACATACTCTTCCGTAGTTTCAAGGAAGACATGAACCTCAAGGAAAATCCTTTCTTCCAACTTACAATCACGCATCTTTGTCCTTCATCATCAACCAAGATCAACTGTTTCGTTTTATAGTTGAGTATCGGATCATGCGATTCCAACTAGTCCATATCGATCATGACGTCATAAGATCCTAAGATCATGACACACAGGTTGGACCTAGTGAAAAACTCTCCCAAGTTAAGGCTATAGACCGTAATTTTCCCTCCAACCTTTTGTTTGGCTCCTGAAGCCAATTCTACAGAGATAAACTCATCTTTTTCGACTTCCTTCACCTTAATTATTTTTATCGCCACACTAGAAATAAAACTTTCGGTAGCACTAGGATCTATCAAAATACTAAGGGTCTTGTGAGTGACAATACCTGATGTCTCGAGCACAGTCGACTAGTGCTCTTCCTAGCGGTTATTCACCGTTGCATGAATATGATGGGATTTTCCCAAAACTACAATGGTAGTGGGTCCGAATGATGCAGATGCTTCGGTCCTCTCCACTAGGAAGTCATGCTTCTAATGTGGCTCCCCACATTCCAACACAATTTCTTTGGTCCAGTTTTCCTGGTACCTGAAGTAGAATTTGAATCCTAACATTAAGGCCAAACACGAACATTTTGACCTTAATTTTCTTGGTAATTTGGTGTGGAAGCATCTTAAAAAATGGGCCTCCTACTCGAGCATCATATGACCACCTTGTCACAAGGTGTTGAACTTGTTGAGTCGACGTTCAATGAATCCCTTAGATAGATACCTCTCTCGGTACCATTCCTCGAACTAATCCCATGACACGTCTTCGACGACCATGTTTAATTTTGGCAGGAGCGTCTTCCATCATATAAGAGTTCTCTCCTTCAGTTGAAATACCGACATGCAGACTTTCATGTTGGATTTATAGTCACGAAGTGGAAAGCACATAACCATATTATCTAACCATGCCTCGATGACTGCACCATCCGGGGCACCAAATAAATTGGGAAATTTGGCATTCTCAAGTTCGCGGTGAATACGAACGATACTGACAGGGAGAGTTGTGGACCCTATGGGGTGTAGGCACCCTAGCCTCATCTCAGTATAGATGGTGAATCAAGGCCTCTGACAATATCTGGAAGGAACTTGTTAGATCATCATCATGCCTTACAGCAATCGAATCCAGCTCAAGGGATTGTTCTTCCCCCTTAGGGGTTAGACTCCGAGGGTGCAGGCACTTTTGGAGGCGTCGCACCTCCTTACACGACACCACACTATGAACCTCTGTGGCGTCCTCTACTCGATATGACCACATGGACACACTAAAGTTTTAATTGGCGCTAGGTTATTGCTCAAGGTTTACTGCAGTGGAAAGCATGACAATCCACAGTCGCAGGGTTGAACCTGCTCTGATACCATATGTAACGACCCCATCGTTACGACTACATACGACGCAAGGCAAGTGAACTTATTTATTTATTTATTTATTTTTAAGAAGGAAGACAATCAATGAAACCAATTAATCAACACAACTTGACGGCTAACACAAATTACGCATTCAGGAAATAGACGACAATGACTCAACATACTAGCACATCATGCAACTAGGTGAAACATGCAATAATCAATAGACAGATAAAACCGACTACCCACTGACACAAGAAAGGAAATACCTACGAGCTAAAGGACAACATCAACAACTCAACACAACGAATTCGATGACCAGTAACTAGAAACCTCTATAGTCCACAAAATCAAACTCATTGAGGCACTACAAAACCAAGTACCAACATCAATTCCAACAAACAAACGCCCACATTGGGAAGCACAAGACTCCTGCCATGTTATCCTTCGCATCTATCCTTCAGGGCATGCAATGATCCCTTCATCAAGAATCATGTCGTCACAGGGCGATCAGAATGATACGAATCATGGTGCAACATAACATAACTTGACCAATAACCCAAGGAAAAATCCAATGTGCTAGGAAACCTAATTAACTGTTAAAACATGAAGACTAAACCTAAGCACCCAATCGACGAGTCCACAAAACGCAAAGGAAATATGACTACTATAATAATCATACATGACATCAAATTCCTAAATCCACATAAGTCATACGTTCTTTACATTGATCCTTCTTTACCATTATATGATAGCTACTTATTTTTGTTTGCATTGAAGGAGAATTAGTATATGCACTTAACATAATCAATACTAATACTAGCGTAATGATGAATGTAATGATGAAGTACACCAGTTAGCATACTAAGAAGTATATTCTCTAATATGTAATAGTTAATTTAATTATTTTGAATATTATTAATTTAATTGATATTGAGTTATCAATTTTACTTTATTCCTATTATTATAATATTTATTATAGATTCATGGTTTTTATTTCGGAGAAGGTTGGGTTCAACATATCACTTGTAGAAATTAAACTTGGATAAAAAGATAACTGTCATTCCTCCAAACCACTCCAACTAAATCTAGAACATACACAAACAAGCATTAGCATTTCTTAGCATATAGATAATTTGTTGTATATAAATTAACAATATAACCACATATCCCTTCTTATTATGAATATTGGTTAATAATATATATAATCAATGTATTATCAGTCACGCAATCAACTTTCTTATCTTATCTGATTCGATAATGGTGGAAGTTTTGTGGAAGTTAATGTCAATATTATTTCATATCTAAATATAATTAAAATGTAATAATATTTATATATGACAACTTGCTAATGTTCAAGAATGACATAATAAGGAGACCTTAATTTACAATGATCAAGAAACACCCAAACCAATGTAACCCCACCTAATGTGATCTAGATAAAGTTATTAATCATCATAGTAAGTAAGTTGTTCTAAGTTGTTCTAGAATAATGTAAGCTTCAATTTATAGAGAATGTGAAATATTTGAGATTTTCGCTCTAAATTTTAACAAAGAAAACAGTCTCACAGAAATTTACACCCTGAAGACAAAAAGAAAACAGGAGGCAAACTTTCTTTGTCTGATACAAGTAAAAAAAAGACGTTGTCTCACACAAATCGTTGATCTGTAATGAGTCTAAAAAATACACAACATACAAATCGCTACCATATACAAAATGGTTGCATGTAAATCGTTGTCTAATATATATATATATATATATATATATATATATATATATATATAATTGCTATACTTACTATGAAACTTTTTCTATCAAAATTATTGTCTATTATATAAAGTTTTGCTATCATACTATGAAACTTTTTCTATCAAAATTATTGTCTATTATATAAATTCAATGTCCATTAATATCTATATGCTATCGAGATACTAAAAATCATTATCCAATAATGTTGTCAATCAATATGTGATCAAGTAAAGATATTGTTGGGTAAAGACAAGGCAAATCCCTATGTAAAAATGCCAAGAAGTTCATCGAGGGGTGCTATCTTAGATGGGAAAAAACTCCAAGTAAACCACATAGATATCATCAAACGCGGACTTACATAAATCTGCATATATATATAAATTTGAGCCATATCATCAAAATAACACAGGCATATCATTACTGGAAAATGCAGACTTAAATAAAATTTGCAGATACATATAAATTTGAGCCATATCAATAAATAAATAAAGCATATCATTAAGGAAAAATGTAGGATTAAATAAAACTCACAAATACATATAAATGCGAGCCATATCATTAAATAACGCAGGCATATCATTAAGGAAAAACGCAGACTTAAATAAAATTCATAGATACATATAAAAACATAGATATAAAAATTCTCATTGATATTAGAATTCGTATTGGTAATAGTTGTAAACCAAATCTCATTGATATTATAAATTGCAAGCTACTAACACATGACAGAAATGGAAAATAAATGAAGGCTATCGATGTCCATTAAAACTGAAACCAATATAATAAAATCGCTATCTATCGTTGTCCTTTAAATCTATGATAATGTTGTCTATCAACATATGATATTGCTGGGAAAAATATGGGGGAATCTTCACAGATTTGTTGTTTAAATCATCATAGATTTGTTGTGTCAAGTCTAGGAAAAACGTTGTCTATGAAAGGAAGATTGTAGAGTAAAATACAGTCGCTAATCAAAGCAATTTAATCGCAAGAGGAAAATAATATTGTTTTGTTTAGAGCATAAAAATTCGCTAAGATTTTACCAATAAAGCGTTGGGATTTATCATTAAAATTGTAGAGATTATACCAACCAAACGTTAGGTAATATGCCATGTAAACACATAGATAATATGCCAAGAAATTGATCAGAGATGAATCAACAAAAACACATAGATACTCAATCACAAGAAGGCGCAAAGACTAATCATTCAACAATAAATCAATAAAAATGCAAAGATACTCATTCACAAGAATGTAAGGATTAATCATTCAGCCATGAATCAATCAACCATATAGATAAGGGATATATAGTTGGGCATAATTTATCCTTCACTTATTATCCATTCACAGACCATTTGGATCTATAATTATTTAAACACCGGAGTGACGACTGTCGATTCGGCTCCTGGCTGACTGCTCAGGCACAAACTAATAACTTAAGGGATAAATAACAAAAGATAAAAACACAATTTTTCTTTGTATTAATCAATAAAAACAAAAGAAGAGAAGTCATTGTAATCAGAGTTTCGGTTTTTCCATGGAAAATCAATTCAAAATACAGAGAGCATAAGGATGGGATGAGTTTAAGTTCTTTGATCAACACGTTGAACTCATCAAGAAAAATTGTAGAAAGATAAAATGAAATCTATGGATAGTGTTACGTTGATTAACATAAAATTTAACATAGTAGAAGTACATTACTGAACGCACAAGAAAATATTTAAACTACAATTCAATACAAATATACACATGCATACCATAGCCAAATTCAAAAGCTTTGATTTGTTGTCCCATGCGCACTTCATCCATCTCTCACTTTTCGACCGATGTGACCTCATCGATACCTCCCAACCAATGCTAGGGGTACTCTTCTTCCCCCCGATCCCCCTGAGCCGCAAAGGGGTCACACACACAATACCAGATAATACTAGCACCCATCTCACCTCGCAAGGTAGAGGTACCACTCGTTACTTGAGCTAGGTATCCCAACTTCCACAAGAGAAAGTTCAATCAAGGTATAATTTCAGCAGTGTAACATTACACAAACGGATGAGATCATACTCCTCCTCTATCATCTCTTTTATAGAGTTTTCAAGTAATTAGTTTCTTAAATTTTCATTAAATTCATTTTCCATTTAATTAATTTCGAAAAACCTCGCCCGTACACATGCCACCCGATCCCCCAGTTGCACCATAAAATCAATTTTATTAATTAATTAAATATTCCTATTTCCCACATCCACCTAAGATCATTCCTAAAAATGCTCCTCGGTGTCCCAAAATTCCCTTACACTTCTTAAATGACTTACGCCTTACTTAATTCGTAATTGAGTTCATAATTAAAAAGGTCAAAAGGAAATATTCCTTACTAAGTTATACATTCAACTTTTTCTTTATGTTTTCTATTTCTTTTAAGTTTCCCCATTTTTCCTTTTTAACTAAAAATCATTTTAACAAGTCTAGATAAAAAAACCATTTACCCTTTTTCCTTTTTAATTAAAAATTAATTTAGTGAGTGTAGATAAGAAAAACAACCATTATTAATTTTTTAACCACATGTTCTACTTAGACCTAGGTTTTAATTTCACTAGACTTGGCGACATCCTTTTTTTTTTACTAGGCAATTTTTTTTTAAACCTTACTTATCACATCATTCATTTTAAGGCCAAGTAGGTTTATAATTCACTTACCCGTTAAAATCTCGATGTGACCTTCAGTACACACTACGTGCTCCAAGGGTGCCACTCACCTCTTTCTATTTTCCTTACGCGACGTACCCTTCAAGATGCACTACGTGCTCCAAGGGTGTCACTCACCTATTGACTGACTTTGGTAGATGTCAAAACCCTGGAGTCAATACTCCACGAGGTGATCTTGTGGGAGAGTAAGGGCTTCTAAGGAATAAGACCCCTACTTATTGCGCACCCCTTAGGATCATCATGAGCGACTCTCACAGTTTTCCCTCACGACATCGAGGGTCTTCTCGAACTAGGTAATCATTAACATATAGTTTGAACCACAACAAGAGTGCTAGTAGGCTATGGCAGGGCTACTGCTGCCACACCTCTCCCTCAAATTCTTTTTTTTTCGTGCGTGACCCATCTACTCCACATTTGAGTGTGGTCGACAAGCTATCGGCAGCCTGCATCCATCAAAAAATCATGTCAGAAATAATAATCAATCATCATAACATCTAATCATATGTACATATGTCACATCAACAACATTCAAGCCCGAATAGTCCACTCCCCGACTCGATCCAGAGTCCAAAGGGTTTCATTGATGCCTCTGTGTCCTCAAGGTCCAAAGCCCTGAACAGTCAGGAGAACCTAGTCAATAGAACTTGTCTATGTAAATACAAACAAATAATCATATCATGAGATCCATAATATCTCATAATCATAATCAAAAGGACCAATAGATATAATAACCCAAATCACTTTCACGTAACTGTCCTCAAAGAATAAGTTTGCTTAGTATGTGCAAGAGTGGGATGTTATAAATTTGATGTTGCCCTTGGCTATAATCTTAAAAATAGATTATTAGTATGATTACAATGATATTTTAATATTTATGTTTGTTATCTTTTCATGCATTTTACAATAAAGTAACTTACCTTCAATGCTATTAAAGACCCATTTATGTTAGTTGATATTTATATTCTTCGGTTCTTTATTAAAATGATGCATATTTATCTTCTATTATTTTTTATTAATATATTTATATACATTACTTTGAAGTACATGTATCATGTTTCCAAATACTCCACACAATATGTAATATTGAGGCATGATCCATATATATATCATAATATCTTATTATTTAATGTTAGGAGAAGGTGCATATACATTACTCGCTTCTATTAACAATAGTATTTAATAATATACAATGTTATAATCATAATAATATCTTATGATTTGTTCAATTAGTATAGAACACGAGACCACACAATATCTAATATTGATGCATCATGCATATACATCATAATATATTATTATATAATGCTAGGAGAAGATGGTTATATATCACTGGCTTCTATTACTAATAATATTTAATAATATACAAAATAATAATAATAATAATCCCTTATGGTTAGGTGAGTTTATTATACTTATTTGTAATCATTCTTTTCATTCTCTCAAAGTGACGTACCATAATTAAGACCTCCTCTTTACCCCACTAATACATTTCCTGTAATAAAAAAAAAAAAAATGAATCATTCTTTCTATTCTCTCAAACTCACGTCCCATAATCAAGACCCACTCTTTACTATTCTAAAGCATTTCCTCTAAAAAAATAATAACTTAATTTTAAAAATTACATTGAAATCAATTATTAAATTATTTTAGAATATATATGAAACATACATCCCTTTTATATGACCATTTGAATATTAAATTTTATGTATGTGAGGTGTACACACCTTGTCCCTCTAAATTTTTTGTAGGTGAGGTGTACAAAACCATAATTAAATGAAAATTAAATAGCGTCATCCAATATTGATGAAACAAACGACCAAGTCAGTGGGGAAGAGTCATCTCCTCCTTTATCTCGTGGAAAGAAAGCATGTTATACTAACATTTGATTACCTGCCAGAGTTGCACCGCTGTTCTTTGAGATGACGAAAACATTGGGGTTCAAACAGGATGGAATGACTATGAAATGTCTAACCCAATAGTCCGAGTCGGATCAAAATCCCCTCAAGTTTTCCTCCGCTGATGAGTTTCTCATCAATGGCCCCGAAGATGAGTCCATGATGACCTCGCCGTGGAAGAGGCGGGAGCAGGGGAGGACGGACGTCCCAAAAGACATGCACTGTCGAACAAAGGACGGGCGTGATAGAAGGGTTCAAGTGCCCTACAACTACATATCGCGATTTACCGACTTAACTCAAAAGCTCACGCACAAATCAGACAGGAAGACCCTTGAATGGTTGTACAAAAAATATTGGTTATCTGAAATACGACCACAACAGGCTATTCCATCGACCACAACACTTAATTCCACTCCACTTTTGCCTGCGTTGATATGCACTTCAATGGCACGTATCTCAGTTCATATAATGAAAGTTTGATTTTTGCAACGGGAGTTTGATTTTTGCAACGGGATTCTCCTTTAGCAGTTATAATCATCAGTAGAATCTTGCAAGAGAATACGAACTAGCAACTACCATTTTATAAAAGTGGTTGATATAGGCCAATCAATTTTATAAAGTTGTTGTTGTTAGTTGATGGCCAACATGACCTTAAGACCACCATTATTACATTAATATTATATTAATGAGATATATTAATATAATGTATTACATTAATGTAATAGATAATAATAATGTATAAATGTAATCTATAAATTAAAGTATTCAATCACATTAATGTATAATGTAGTTGATTGATACATTAATAGTGTAATGCATTAATTAATTAATAAAATTATACATTATTAATTAATACATTGATAAAATATTAATACACTTATAAATTAATACATTAATAATGTAATGATAAGTTGATGTATTGTATTAATGTAATGTATAAATTAAAAAATTAATTTACATTAATATATAAAGTAACTTATTAAGTGAATGATATATTAATAATGTAATGTATTAGTTAATTTATACATTAATGTATAATGTAAGGTATATTAATTAATTTGTACATTAATATATTAATTAATTCATACATTAAATACATTAATAATAATGTATTTAATAGTATAATTAATACCCTAAGATATTAATATTTAAATTTATATTAAAACATAAATATTGATATTAAAACCTTTTTTTTTGTAAATAAAAAGCGAAACCTTATATTATATCACGTGTCTGCTAAATGACAGCTCATAGCCACCAGTTTCGCCACAGGAGGGAAACCAGAACAGGTGGCTCTGTGTTGTTCCAACACTACCATGGCCTGTTGAGTTCTAACTTCACTCGAACTGTAAAAATTATACAAACAATTGAAAGAGTTTGTAGGAACCAAGTTTTTCCTTCCTATTCTAAGGCTGGCCATGTACAGAGCCACCATAACTGATAAAATTATACAGACATAATAAGAAAACCTTATGGAATCATCTAGTTTGTTGTCGTGGTAAATTAGACCATCGACGATGTAACTGAAATAAACAAAAAGTTGTAACCTAGGGTGAACCGCTTCAGTCCATGGATGGACTTGGTTGTCCATGAATGGTATAGGATGGGGTGAACCGTTGTCTGCAAGTCAGGAACTGAGCTTGCACTGGAGCATCTGTGAGCACCTCAAAGAGAATTTCCATCCTTTGGCTAATAATGCCTTGACAATGCATATGGTCGTCCTGCCTCTACCTAATCTCGAAGAGGATTTCAAGGTGCCCTTCTACAAGATTGTTTGAAAGGTGTTGAGGCAGAGCCTCTTACTCCTTTCCAGTCTTTTTCTTCGCTCCTTGGAATGCTTTCCTTGTCTGTGCCTACCATATTCTCCAGTTACCATATTGGGGGAACCTCCTCCTCCACTTGACAACTTCCATCATTGTAGTAAGGTTCACCCAGCTTGATTATTGGTGGGACTAATATTTTGGTGGCGAGAGGGATACTGTAACACCCCCCAAAATAAATTATTTTAAAGTCTGAAAATAATTAGGAATTTATTTCCATTTTTGGTAAATTCAAATTTTGGAAAATTATTTCCATTTATGGGAATTCTAAATTTCGAATTTCATTAATTGTAAATTGTGATTATGATTGTTGGTCAAAGATCTGATTTGACCCAACCAAATTTTTTACTATGACACTTGTAAGAAACAAATATTTTTATATTTATTGTGGATGGATAAATGGAACAACTAGGTTGAAATCAGTTGACCATGACTCCATGAGTGGGGAACATGTTGGAACTACCTCAAGGATGAATGTTACAAGTGGAAAATCAGGAATTTGGCCATTGGTAGCCCCTGAAAATCATGGATTTCAAAAGATGCGAAAATTGTCAAGGGGAAAAGACCTAGGCACAAATGCTTTTGGATAAATATAACATATGGGAGGAGGCAAGAAACTACCTAGTATGTTGGGGAAATAATTATCTCTTGCGGTTATGAACACTTTTTTGAGTATGAGATACGGAGAAGTTTGTTGAAACTAAAGGACTATTGTTGAGGAGGAGTTCTGGAGTTCTCCCTCATGGGTTCATGGTTAGGATAGGGGGTGAATGGAACAAGTAGATTTCTTGTTCCGTTCTATGGTTGGAAGGAACTTGGTTGTTCCTTTTGTTGTCCCAACTTTTGTTCAGATAAGTACTACTATATATTGTTTGTTGAATTACTTTTACTATATGATGGCTATGTGAACTGAAATGATTTGAAGGATGAACCTTGAAAGTTGATCATGTTATGAAATAAATTATTAAGGCTACTAGATGTTAACTTCTTAGGTACAATTTGAGTGGGTTAGCAAAATAAGTACTGAAGTCGCTATGTATTATGTATTATAATTACAGTTTAATTTTAGTTAATGCATTCAATGTTGAAACCATGGTGAATCAGTTATGGTAGGTATTTAGTAGATACTTGTAAGTCAAATAGAATTAAAATTTCAGCATTATTTAAATTTCCTATCAAACATGTGAAGTATTTACACATAGATATTCAATTTTCTTTTCCGAGTAATATTAAATTGTACAAATGTTAAAGGAGATTTTTGAAGTAAAACTAAGATTCGATATATATATATATATATATATATATATATATATATAGACATATGGCTGTAGGGTAAATACGCATAACTATTTTGATAGTTAAGTATACCAAATAGAATAAATGCCAAACGAAAACTTAGAATAATTATCCATATATGCATAGATAGGTATAAAAATTTATGTATATATAGTTGTTGTAACAAACATTGTATAAATATTTCCACATCTAATGACTCATACATGAAGGTTATCCGTGCTTGGACACATGAGATATGGAGAAAAGATTTCATTATTATAACTATTCTAACTGTATATAATTGTGCAGTCCAATTATTCCACCCAACATGGTCCTCCATTGATCTACAATAACTCGAGAGCAAAGACTCTTTAATCTAAAAATACATAATCGGTCGAGTAAGTTAGATGAGTAACCAAACTCTACAATGCTAGGATTAATAACTATGAAACAACAAAATCTTATAAAGGGGGGTTTTCCTTTCATGTTCATTCTATAACAATTACAGAGATAAAGAATCAGCCATGTATTTGAGCCTGACTGAATCTGTCCAAAAGTATAACATTCTGGAATAGGATCGTATCATCCCCTTAGAAACCTAGAGTACACTTTTAAGAGAAGAAAAATGAAACCTGGATACCTTTCCTTGCTCATGACGTGGTCCAGAATCTGGGCATTTTGAAGGTCAAAGTTCCTGCAAGGAAAACATAAATTCCTAATTAGCAATTTCCTAACATAAGTTAAAGTAGTATGTAGCATAATTAATAGAGCGAATTAATAAATGAAATTATACATAAAATTCACTTAACTTGCGAATCGGGAAAAAATGGATGTCCTTCTTCCATTCGCATTATTGTTGAGAAAACGTCCCCAGACCAAAGGGTGAAGTGGACCAAAGACTTCATGATGGGTACCCTCATAACAACAACGGTCCCATCATTATATTGGTAACCAAACCTTCCAAATCAAACATTTCAGGAAGTAAGTAAATAAACAATAATAACACATCAGGAATTGCAAACGCGTATGAAAAGGGTTTGCATGGTATGTGTATGTCGAATGCATTAATCAAGTCTGAGTATCGATTTAAATATTACATCCCGAAGAGAATGCACTGCTCAAAACTTTAAACACAAAATTAAATGCTATATGCCAAATACATTACCAAAGTCTAAAAATTGATTGAATATCTATGTTGAAGATAATGCATTGCTTGAAGTTTAAATATAGAGTTAATATTATATGTTGAATACCAGGCATCAAATGGTATTTCCCACAACGCAGAGAACAATATTAGTAGAATGAAAGACATTAACCCCCAAATTTAATTACAGACTTAAATAATTGGATACTGGAGGGTACTTCTTAAAGCAATTTTCAGTACATAGACCCCACTTGATATATACATAAAAATGTGTCAAAGGGAAAATATAGAAATACTTTAAAAAAAATTTAGATGTAGAATCCATCTAGTGAGTTTGGGGAAAATCTACAGAATGGTGGATCCCCAAGAAAATCCAGCACAACGATATCAAACAGAGACGAAGAAATTTTACACATCTTATCGAAAATAGAAATTGTTTCTTTGAAACAGGATGGACGATGCAACAAACAAGGTGGAATTTCAAGGTGCAAACTGAGAAAGACATATACACTCACAATTTATAGATATCCATTGAGCCCAGGGAAGAGTGTCAGTCTGTAAGTCACGAAAGAACTTCCAAATAGGGTAAGAACCGTTAATAGGTTGGGAGTGAGGATTAAATCCACCCAACATAAGAACCCTATAAATTTCGGTAAGTCCCTTTCCATACCTTGCTAAGCCATCTTTATGGACTAGAACTCTCACGTAGTTCACAGAGACTCAACACCGGGTCACAATGCATAAATATATGGAAAAACCATACAAGAGAATAGAGACCGACATAAAATAAACCCTTATAGAATTCTTGTGCAAGATTTTTGAAGTCGGAAACAAGAAGGCG
>SNQJ01S0020768.1:12060-25698 GCA_010110895.2 Picea sitchensis | reverse complement strand
TGTATTTTGAAACAAGTAAGGACATTCTAGAATACTGTTGATACTTTCCACTGATGTTAGAAATGTCAAGGAGTTCGAGAGGCTAGGATTGGTAAGGCCATCCCTAGATATACACATGACCCTATATATCATGAGTGTTGTTAGGAATATAAGGTAGGGAAACATAAGACCTGCAAGAGTTGAATAGAGATGACATCTGCCCTTTTGAATTGTCCTTACATCTTTTGAATCTGTTGTTCGTAAAGAAAGAGAGTTAATGTCCCTAATAATTTTTTTTTTGGTAAATTTGGGGAACATTACATATGGTATCAGAGAAAAAGTTATATAACTTGGACCTTAAACAGGGAAAAAAGTATTTTCTTAACACATATTTCTGTTTTATGAAAAAACTGACAAAACAATTACTGTTACAAACAGAAAAAATTTATTTCTATTGTGAATCATGGAAGCACTGAATGAAGCAGAGATCAGACTCGAGGAGAATCCTGAGAAAAGTCCTCCTGAAGAATAGAGGAAAAACAGTGATGGAAGTTCACCTACCGAGGTTCTGGAAACTATGATAAATCTCATTGTGGAACTGCAACTTTTCAAAGTAAACAATGAGAAGTTGAAAAAAGCACAACAAGAACAAAATAAAATAAATGAAGTATTGTTGCGGAGCATAGTAACAAAGAAGAGCCTAAAGGAAAATCATGAGTAAGAAGAGGTCAACAAAATGGCCTCCGTGAATTTTAGTCCTGAAGGATAAAAAGGAGACAACACTTCCAAAGGTACACCATCAACAGAAGATAAAAAAATAAAGGAAGAAAAAGGAAACAGGTTGATGCAGGAGCATCATAAGAAGCCAAGCGAGCCTGAAGGCAGAAGCCAGCTTGGAAATGCACCAACATAATTTTAGCACATTTTAAAAATATTTTGAAATGTTTTTGAAAAAACAGATGCATAGATATTAAATGTAATGAGCTAAGATGCGTACTTGCATTTATACTTAGACACTGTAACAGATCTAGAGCGGTTTTCTCTCATCTGTCAATGTAGAGGCATTTATGCATAGTTAATGAAAGTAGGTAAGTTTGAATTATGGATTAGACAGTTTAGAGAGTAAGAGGGAAAACATATATAGACACCCTCGCCTTTGTATCATAGTAGTTGTTGTATCATTAGCATAGCACAAAAGAAGAGAGTTGTAGCAGAGAGCTAAAAAGAAGAATCCATGTAGAGGAGTTTTAAAATTTATATATCAAGCTTTGAATCAGATTGCATGGCGTTACGACGTCTTTTGTTTATACATGGTGAATGGTATGCTTATGGTTGTTTTATTCACTTTTGTTATGCATTTGTTATAAGGCTATGCTTTGTATGTATGATTTCATGTTGAATGTTTGAAGTATGAGAAACAGAGAGAATGAGTTTCAATTGTTTCTCTTCCTGAGTGAGAGAAGTTCCTACAAGGAGTGCAATGAAAAGTCCGCAAGGTGTGTGTTGACAAGGGTTCTGAGTTTTATCTCAAAAAGATCAGGAGGGATACCATTGTTCTCATTCCAGCTGAAATATAGGCGAAGCCCAGAAGCAGTGCAAGGAGTGCGCAGGCTAGTTGAAACCTTAGAATTTACCAGCTAAGGTTAAATATTTAAGGATTTCTTTTACGGAGGATGCACAGAGTTGAAAGATCAAATACCTATAAGTATTTGAAAGTCTGCCGCAAGGAGTGCGCACAGGGGTCCTTTTGAGACTTGAGCTACAAGTGAAAGCTGAGGAGGGTCAGGACCTTTGAAAGTACTCAAAGAGAGACAAAGATTGAAAACGTCTCGCAAAAGTTAAGTTCCAGTGGAAGAACACAGGTTCATTTTGTAGAAGCTGTCAAAGAGGAAATGAGTGGTCAGAATTCTTCGAGGAGAACTCCCGAAGTCACAAGGACCATAGGATCCAGAGGAACTGTAGGGTAGATAAGGGTTGGACGAAACCATCCCGTGGGGTTCAAGATTCAATGACGATCGTTGATCATGACTATTGAGTTGTCAAGATCATATCAGCAAATTAGGGTTTGTAAATCTGGAGTGCACACGAATGATTGTCGGAGGTTCGCTCAAGTCCTGAAATTTGGATAACTTGAGTGACAGGTGGCAAGAATCTGCGTCAGAGATAGAGGACAGTGGAGAAGATAGGTGGCGTACTTGTCACCAGGCGTAGTCAAAACTTCATTGACTTTTTAAGGGTTTAGAAGGTTGGAGAGTCAGAAGAATTGCATCAGGATTCGCGAAGACGTGGAGTCCGAAACTCCGAATCGCTGGAAATTCCCATAGGGGAGCCAGTCTTTGTTGAATGCATCAGGGTTCTACATTTCATCATTTTCGAAGACAAGAGATAGGGGTTCTTTGTTCTGGAATTCCTGAAATCGTGAAATGCGATACGACTTTGGAGGAGGACGCGGCTAAGCATTTCGGGGAATCAACATTTCAGGTTTCGGCAATAGAGGGCCAAGAAACTCAACAAGAGGGATCACGAAATTGCGAGACTTGAAGTTCTAAATTAGCGAAAGGTGCAACTTTATTTTGGTCAAGGCGATTTGGGTTGGCGCCTAACGTTTGTTCACGCAGGCTCAATTCATAAGGACCCATGGATACGTCGTGAGTGTATGAGATATTCCCCTAGGGGAAATCTAAGAGTCAATCAGACTTAAGGGAATATTTATAAAGATCCTGCATGGACCTTGACCCGAGGGTTTGAGGGTATGCACCAGTGTGGTATAAGAGCACATAACAAGTTCTTTTCTTTCTGTTGCAGAGAAGAGAGGAACATTTTCAGCCATGCTGTCGAGAAGAATAGACAGACCAATGCCTAATCCAGCAGTGGAAAGGGAAATGCACGAACTACGTGTCAGGCTTGATGCCATGGAGACAAAATAGAGGCGCATGGTTGACGTTGGGGATATCAGCGAGGCTGACAGTGAAAATGAAGCTAGAAATGAAGGAGAAGCAGTTGCAGTCGATGATGTTGCAGATGAACTCCTATTCAGGGTTGTTGCTAGGATAGGTGCCAAAGCAAAAATGGACATTCCAACATATGAAGGAAACCTGGATGTTGAAGAGCTTCTAGACTGGATTAGAGCTCTGGATAAATATTTTGACTATGAGGATGTCGAGGAAGACAAGAAGGTCAAACATGCTGTCACAAGACTTAAAGGACATGCAACACTATGGTGGGATGAACTGCAAGCTGACAGATGCTGCAAGGGCAAGTAGAAAGTCAAGAGATGGGATAGAATGGTTGCAAATATGAAAGCCAAATTCATACCCAAGGATTATCAAATCACTCTATTTTGGAGAATGTAGAATTTGAGACAGAAGCTGATGTCAGTGGAAGAATACACTAAAGATTTCTACAAGATAAACATCAGAGCAGGTCATCAGTAAAACGATGATGAAAGGGTGGCGAGGTACATGAATGGTCTGTGATATGACATTCAAGATAATATGATCATGATAACCTTCAGAATGTGGAGGATGCTTATCAAATGGCTTTGAAAGATGAAGAGAAGCTGAAACAGAAGCAAGGTCAAAGAGGTCGTGGTAGAAGTCAAGCCAGAGGCAAAACAATTGCCCAAGAAAGAACTTAGAAATCTAAAGAAGAAGGGAAGACACCTCAGACTCAACCTGAGAGAGGGGGAAGCTCACAGAGAGGGCAGTATGCCAATAGAAATACTTTTCCTCAAGCCATAGGAAGAGGAAAAGGCAGAGGTGGTGAAGTGAAATGTTTTTTCTGTGAAATGAGTGTCCAGATAGGAAGAAAGAAGGTGGTGAAACTCACATTGCCAAAGCTCAAGGATGGAATGTCGAGGCAGAAGATGCTAAAGGCAGAATATCCTTAATGATGAGGAAAGTTCTCTTGAAGTCGGAGAAGGAGGTAGAGAACCCAACCCAAAGGAACAAATTGTTTCGGACTACTTGCAAGACCAAAGACACGGTATGCAAAGTCATAGTGGACAGCGGTAGCACAGACAATATCGTATCTACAGAGATGGTAGAAAAGATGGAGTTGGAGACTATTATACATCCAAGCCCATACAGAGTTTCGTGGCTACAAAAAGGACATTAGCTAAATGTCACTAAACAATGTTTAGTTGAATTTAAAATAGGAGGATATAAGGATGAAATATTATGTGATGTCATTCCCATGGATGTTTTTCATCTATTGTTGGGTAGACCGTGGCAATATGACATAAATGTGGTTCATGATGGGATAAAGAACACATACACCTCGGAGAAGAATGGGAGGACTCATATGTTACTGCCGATTAAGGATAAAGAAGTGAAACCGGAGATGAGAAACACTGTACTTCTCATGAGTGGGAAGGAACTTCTTAAGGATGTTAAGAAGAAGGAAGACACACAATTTATTGTGGTTAGGAAGCCTAGAATTTTTTTGACCAGTATAAGAGTGGATGATTTACTAGAAGAAATCTAGAAGTTGCTGGAAGAGTTCATTGATATAGTAGTGGACGAACTACCTTGTTTGTTGCCACCTATTAGGAGTATAAGCCATCACATTGATCTTATACCTAGAGCCAGATTACCAAACAAAGCCGCGTACAAGTTGACGCCGCAAGAGAATGAAGAAGTCAAGAGACAGGTCCAGGATTTAATGGACAAAGGATTGATTAGAGAAAGCTTGAGTCCATGCGTTGTTCTGACAGTGCTCAGCCCAAAGAAATATGGAGGCTGGTGAATGTGTACAGAATCAAGGGAAATCAATAATATTACCATCAAATACAAATTTCCATTGCCAAGTATGGATGACTTGATGGATTGCTTGAGTGGAGCGAGATTCTTTTCAAAGATTGATTTGAAAAGCGGGTATCATTAGATTCAAATGAGAGAAGGTGATGAATGGAAGACAAAATTCAAGGCGATGAGGGGTTGTATGAATGGCTTGTCATGCCATTTGGCTTAATGAATGCACCCAGTACTTTCATGAGGTTGCTGAACAAAGTCATGAAGGATTTCATTGGGAAATTCGTCATTGTATATCTTCACGATATAGTAAATTTCAGCAAAATAGAAGCAGAGCACTTAAAGCATTTAGCTGCAGTGATGAGGAGATTACAAAAAGAGAAATTGTTGATAAACATGAAGAAATCATCATTTATGAGGAAAAAACTCATTTATTGGGTTTTTGTTATCTCTGCAAATGAGATGAAAATGGAGCCGGAAAAAGTAAATGCGATTAAAAATTGGCCATCGCCGAAAAATGTGTTTGAAGTTCGAAGCTTCCATGGTTTGGAAAGTTTCTACAGGAAATTCATTCGAAATTTTAGTGGAATCAACGCACCAATGATGGATACGGTGAAGAAAATACACAAATATTTTCATTGGATAGAGGAAGCAGAGAAGATTTTCAATCTGCTGAGGAAGAAGATCACAGAACAACCAATTCTGGTTTTGCCAAATTTTAGCAAGACATTCCACGTCAAGTGTGACGCGAGTGGATTTTCAATTGGAGTGGTCTTGAGCCAAGACGATAGGCCGATCACATATTTCAGTGAGAAACTAAATGAAGTGAAGATCAAGTACTCAACATATGGCAAAGAATTTTATGCTGTCATACAAGCACTGAAGAAATGGAGACACTATTTGGTTCCTAAGGAGTTTGTTTTGTACAACGATAATCACACTTTGCAATTCATGACTCAACAGGACAAGTTGAACCAAAAGCATGCTAAATGGGTTGAATACATGTAGAATTTTACTTTTGTGATTAAACATATTTCTAGAACTGCTAACAAAGTTGTTGATGCTTTGAGTAAGAAATGTTTTCTTATACAGGAATTTAGAGTCAAAACTTTGGGTTTTGATAACCTCAAAGAAATGTACAGGGATGACCCATATTTTAAAGAAGCGTATGAGGCATCTGGGAATCCAGTTCTGAGGGACAGAAGACAATGGACTGAATATATGATCTAGGATGGATTATTATTCAGGGGCAATCAACTATGTATTCCAAAATGCTCCATGAGGGAGAACCTGCTGAAGGAAAAACATAATGGAGGATTGGCTGGACACTTCGGTCATGATAAGACGTTCTCAAAGTTGAATGGCTCATATTTTTGGCTAGGAATGATAGATGTTAAGAGATTTGTGGACAGATGCAAAATCTGTCAGCGCACAAAGGGGAAATGGAAAAACACATGGTTATACCAAACATTACCCATACCTGAAAGGCCATGGGATATAGTGAGCATGGATTTCATATTGGGGCTGACAAGGACACAAAGAGGATGTGATTCAATATTTGTAGTGGTATAAAGATTTTCAAATATGACACATTTTATACCATGCCGGAAAACCAATGACACAACTCATATTGCGAATCTGTTTTTCAAGGAAGTCGTCAGAATTCATGGCTTACCAAGGAGGATAGTTTCAGATCGAGATACCAAGTTCATGGGACATTTCTGGAGGAATTTATGGAAGAAGTTGGGGACATGTTTATCTTTCAACTCAGCGTATCATCCTTAGATGGATGGACAGACATAAGTTGTGAACATAAGCTTGGGAGATTTTCTGAGTAGCCTAGTGACTGAACACCACAGTCAGTGGGATCACTTTTTTCCACAGGCGGAATTTTCTTATAATGATTCGATCAATAGAAGCACAAGGCAGAGTCCATTCTATATTGTATATGGAATGCAGCCAAGGTGATTTTTCGAATTGAAATATTCAGAAGAAAATGAATTCAGAAGATGCAGAAGCAATGAAGGAGCTTCACAACCAAATTAAGGAACAATTGTAGAATTCAAGTCAAGAATACAAGCTTAGAGCAGATCAACACAGGCGAGAACTTCAATTTGAAGTTGGTGATCTGATTCTTGCACATCCGAGGAAGGATAGGTTCCCTAGAGGAACATATAACAAACTGAAGATGAAAAATATTAGACCATGTAAGGTCATAAGGAAATTTGGGGCAAACACATATGCGATTGAATTACCCGATGGGGTCGAAATCTCACCGATATTCAATGTTACAGATTTGTACCCTTCCAGAGATAAAGAAATAGGAACAGAGAATGAACAAACAAAATTTCAGTGGACCAAACAAATGCCTATAGCTTAGAAGCCACAAATGGAAAGTATAATTTATAAGAGGGTCAGTGGGAAGACCAAGAGGAAAGAGTATTTTGAATGCTTGGTCAAATGGAAGGGACATCCAGTTGAAGATGACAGTTGGGAGGATGAAGAAATAATTCAGAAGCATGGACAAACCATGCAAGAGCTCATGAATAGGAGTTCATGAAAAAATTCAAGCAAGGGAGTATGATGCAGGAGCATCATAAGCAGCCAAGAGAGCCTGAAGGCAGAAGCTAGCTGGGAAAAGTGCCAACACAATTTTAGCACGTTTTAAAAATGTTTTGAAATGTTTTTGAAAAAATGGATGCACAGATATTAAATGTAATGAGCTAAGCGGTGTACTTTCATTTATACTTAAATGTTGTAACATATCTAGAACGATTTGCTCTCATCTGTCAATGTAGAGGCATTTATGCATATTTAATGAAAGTAGGTAAGTTTGAATTATGGATTAGACAGTTTAGAGAGCAAGAGGGAAAACGGATATAGACACCCTCGCCTTTGTATCATAGTAGTTGTTGTATCATTAGCATAGCACAGAAGAAGATAGTTGTAGCAGAGAGCTAAAAATAAGAATCCATGTACAGGAGTTTTAAAATTAATATATGAAGCTTTGAATCAGATTTCATGGCGTTATGATGTCTTCTGTTTATACATGGTGAATGGTATTCTTATGGTTGTTTTATTCTCTTCTGTTATGCATTTGTTATGAGCCTATGTTGTGTATGCATGATTTCATGTTGAATGTTTGAAGTCTAAGAAAGAGAGAGAATGAGTTTCAATTGTTTCTCTTCCTGAGTGAGAGAAGTTCCTACAAGGAGTGCAGTGAAACGTCTACAAGGTGTGCATTGACAAGGGTTCTGAGTTTTATCTCAGAAAACTCAGGAGGGATACCGTTATTCTCATTCCTGTAGAAATATAGGCAAAGCCCAGAAGTCATGCAAGGCGTGCCCAGGCTAGTTGAAACCTTAGAATTTACCAACTAAGGTTAAAGATTTAGGGACTTCTGTTGCAGAGGATGCACAGAGTTGAAAGATCAAATACCTATAAGTATTTGAAAGTCTTCTGCAAGGAGTTCGCGCAGGGGTCCTTTTGAGACTTGAGTTGCAAGTGAAAGCTCAGGAGGGTCAGCACCTTTGAAAGGACTCAAAGAGATATGGATATTGAAAACATCTTGCAAAATTTAAGTTCCAGTGGAAGAACACTGGTTCATTTCGCAGAAGCTGTCAAGGAGGAAACGAGTGGTCAGAATTCCCTGAGGAGAACTCCTGAAGTCACAAGGACCATAGGATCAAGAGGAACTATAGGGTGGATAAGGGTTGGAAAAAACCATCCATTGGGGTTCAATATTCAACGACAATCATTGATCGTGACTGTTGAGATGTCAATATCATTTCAGCAAATCAGGGTTTGTAAATCTGGAGTGCAGACGAATGGCTGTCAGAGGTTCGCTCAAGTCCTGAAAGCCGGAAATCTTGAGTGATAGGTGGCAAGAATACATGTAAGAGATAGAGGAAGGGGAGAAGAAAGGTGGCATACTTGTCGCCAGGCGTAGTCAAAACTTCATTGACTGTTTTGGGGTTTCGAAGGTTGGAGAACCGAAATCCTTGCATCAGGATTCACGAAGACGCGAAGTCTGAAACTTCGAATCAAAGAAAAGTCTCATAGGGGAGCCAAACTATGTTGAATGCATCGGGTTTCAAAATTTCATCATTTTCAAAGACAAGAGATAGGGGTTCTTTGTTCCAGAATACCCGAAATCGCGAAACGCGATACGACTGTGGAGGGGGACGCAGCCAAGCATTTCGACGAATTGACATTTTGGGTTTCAGCAGTAGAGGGCTGAGAAACTTGACATCATGGATCACGAAATTGTGAGACTTGATGTCCCAAATTAGCGAAGGGCGCGACTTTATTGTGGTCAAGGAGATTTGGGTTGGCGCCTGACGTTTGTTCATGCAGGCTCAATTCATAAGGACCTATGGATACGCCGTGAGTGTATGAGATATTCCTCGAGGGGAAATCTAAGAGTCAATTAGACTCAAGGGCATATTTAGAAAGATCCTGCATGAACCTCGACCCAAGGGTTCAGGGTTCTGCACCACAAGTGGACCATCTTGAGGGAGAGTTTAAGAAAATCAAACCGTCCATCTTTGACAGGGAATCCATAACAGGGGAGGAGGTTGAAGCATGGTTATTGGACATTAAAAAGTATTTCCAAATCTACAACTATTCCAAAAATATGAAGGTCAGAATGGCCATCTACAATTTGAAAGGAAAATAAATGATATGGTGGAAGGATCTGAATTTGGCCAAGGGCCTAAAGGAAAAACAGATGAAGTGGTCGGATTTTAAGAAGTACTTTAAGAAATAGTATTTATCTGAAAGTTACTATGAAAGAAAAAATAAAGAGTTTTATGAGCTATGACTCAGTCAAATGGCTATGGATGATTTGATAAACAAATTCCTGTAATTATTAAGGTTCATGCCTTACATACAGGAGGACAAAGTAAAAATCCAGCGATTCCTAAGCTATTTACCACAATCCTATAAGATTAAAATCGAATTCGACAACCCCAATTCTTTTAGTGAAGTTTTAAGGAAGGCATGAATGTGTTACTACCAATACAAATAGTGGTAAAAATTTCCCAAGGCTTGGATGTAATCTACCTCAAAAATCACCATAATTTTTTTTTTATTTGTACATTTATCATTGAAAAGTTTCGAGATCTCAAGCAAGTAAGCTTTCTATTAGAAGACTTGAGTCTGACGATTTGTTTAGAGTCCTTACTGTCATCGATTTTCCTTACCATTCAACTTAAGTTTTCTAAATGATGATATAATGAGTATTTACTCACCACTTCAATGTTTAATTAAGATTCTGAAATTTATAATTACCCTCTTTTTTGCTAGTACCTATAACACTACCACAGTCTTAACAATACAAACAACTTTGGGGTTTTTATGACCAAAACCCTACATAGAAAAATTACCCTATGTTACTTCTGTAAAGCGGTTTGTTACTTCTGTACCTCTATCCGAGATGAATACTCCCCAACGTTCTTTTACCAGTCCATTCATGATATTAATAGGGTTGTTCCCATAACAATACTTTTCTTCTAAGGTCCTACATCTTTGTGAAGAAACAGAGGTCAGTCAGGTTTTGGTGATCACAATTGCCAAACAAAATAAAGGACCCTGTGGTTTGTTGAAATCTGACATACGAAACAACTGTGGGCCAGCATTTCGGGGTTTCGAGATTCGGGGCTTCGCGAGTACAAGAGTCGAACATCAACACACAACATTTCCTGAAATTGCGACACAATGCCGAGTACTTCAGGATTTTCGGGTTCGGGTTTTCGTTAACACCAAAGTCAAACATCAACACACTACAACTTCGAAAAACAAAAGATGATTAGTACTTCAGGAAATTGGAGTTCGAGATTTCGCGAGTGCAAGTGCCCAAACAACCACATATTCAAACCTCCAAAATGAGGAAAAATGGAAGGTGGTTCCCGCACTTCGGGATTTCTGGATTTGGAACTTCACGAGTTCTGGTGTCCAAACCTTGACATACAAAAATTTCCAAAATGTGAGAACGGAAAGGTGAGACCCGCATTTTGGGATTTAGGTGTTCAAGGTTTCATGGATTTCATAGCTAAACATCTGACATACCATAACTCCTGAATTGCTAAAAGAAAGGCACTAACCTTTTGGGATTTTGGGATTTCGAGATTTCAATTGTCGAACCCCAACACACAACAGTTCCCAAATTTTGAAAGGTGAAAGGGTGTGGAACCAACACTTTGGGATTTTGGGTTTTGGGGTTTCAAATGTCAAATAACAGAACACAACAATCCTCGAATTTCGAAAGAAAAGAACATGGAACTAACATTTTGGGATTTCGGGTTTCGGGGTTTTAGGGTTTCAAAAGTCAAATGACAACACACTACAATTATTGAATCTCGAAAGCAAAGAACATGGAACTAACATTTTAGGATTTGGGGATTCATGATTTCGAATGCCAAACAACATAACACAACCATTCCCAAATTCCGAAAAGTGAAAGGAACTTTGGGATTTCGGGATTCGGGTTTTCAGGGTTTCAAATGTCAAACTACGACATACCACCATTCACAAATTTCGAAAGGTGAAAGCATGAGGGATTAACACTTCAGGATTTCAAGATTCAGGTTTTCGGGGTTTCAAATGTCAAGCAACATAACACAACCATTCCCGAATTCTGAAAAGTGAAGGGAACTTAAGGATTTCGGGATTCGGGTTTTCGGGGTTTCAAAAGTCAAACCACAACACACTACAATTCTCGAATCCCGAAAGCATAAAGACTTAAGAATTTTACACACACTGAAGGATACAAAAGGATAAAGGTTTTTTGTAAGGGAAAATCTCTAAATTGATCATAGACCTTGACTAAGGAAAGGGTAGCCCATTCTGAAAATAAACAAGGAAGCAAAAACTTCTGAAAGGCGTCGATTCTCAAGATTGTTTTAGCATCCGAAAAAAAACACAAAAAGGGGTTTCCAAAATTCTTTAGCTCCCAAATTTTGTCATTCTAAACACATCTAATATATTGTTTGCATATTGTTAAGCATATTTTAAGACACATAGCATCGGATAAAGCATCTGAAAAAAAAGTGTGAAGAATTCATTATAGATCCGATTTAATCAAATTCAATGCAGCAGATGCAAAAAAGGGTCATACAGACAGAGAATGTAACTCATTCCAGTTCAGATTCAATAGATACATAACATCAATAGTTGTATCCATTCATAATAGAGAGGGGAAAACTAGCATATCTGAATCCAATCCACGGGAAGAAAAAGGGAACAACCACGTTCCTCCTAGCTGTAGAACAGGGAAGCCAAATATACTTGCTCAATTCAACCCTAGCTTGACCATGAATCCATGAGGGTGAATCTTGGAACTCCTCCTCAACAATGTCCTTCAATTCCAACAATTATCCTCTTCAGTCACACTTACTCAACAATGCTCATAACAGCAAGGCAATTCTGATTCAGCAAGATCCACTTGCCTCACACTCAATCCACAGTGTTCATAACAACAAGCGAGCTAAAAAAACCTCTTCCCAACATACTTGGCAGTGTCCTGCCTCCTCGCATATGCTATTTATCAATTTTGCCCAAGTATTTTCCCTCCTTTGGGGATTTTTACAACTTTCTTAATCCTTGACTTTTAGGGGATGCCAGTGGCCAAATCTCTGATTTTCCACTTGTAATCATCAACCCAGAGGTTGTTTCAACTTGTTCCCCACTCATGGAGTCATGGTCAGCTTATTTTTTTTAACATGGTTGTTCCATTTGTCCTCCTGCAGTTAATATAAGTATTCTGTTGTGATACAAGTGTCATAGTCAAATAGTTAGTTGAGTCCAAATAGATCTTTTCCCAATAGTCACAATAATTAAATACAACTATTAAATTTGAAATTTGGAATTGCCATAAATGGAAAAAAAATTCCAGATTCAAATTTGCCAAAAACGGAAATAAATTTTTAGCAATAAAAAAAATATTTATTTTTGGGGGATGTCACATCCTTTCCCCCTTCAGTAAAACACTGTCCTTAGTGTTCGTTCCTTTATTGGAATAGGATTGGGTGAGATTTCCGCAAATGTCCCTCCAATTCCCAAGTGGTCTCCTCAAGACTAAAGCTCTTCCATTGCACCTTTACCTAAGCGACGACTCTGTTCCGAAGTGTTATTTCTATCCCATATAGAATGCGCAGGGGTTCCACCTGGAACTCGCCCTCAGGTTCCACCTACACCAGGTTCCAATCAATCATATGAGTAGGGTCAGGAACATACTTTTTCAACAAAGAAACATGAAATACATTATGAATTCTTAGATTAGCTGGAAGTGCAAGTTGATATGCTATGGGTCCAATTCGAGCTAGTATCTCGAAGGGCCCACAAAACCTAGGTGCCATATTGGCACAGTTCCCCAACTTCAGTGAGCTTTTTCGGGCTTTGACCTTCAAATAAACATGGTCTCCCACTTGAAATTCCAAGTGTCTTCTTTTCTAATCCGCATAACTCTTCTATCTGTCCTGTGCTTCTTTCAAGTTCTATTGTACTTTCTTTACCATGTTCTCAATTTCTTGGAGCATCTCTGGTCCAACCATGAGCCTGTCAGTCGATTTATCCAAGCTAATTGGAGTTGTACACTTTTTGTCATACAGTGTTTAGAAAGGGCTCAACTTAGCCGAAGTTTGGTACCCATTGTTATATGCAAATTCTACCAAGTGTAGGTAGTCTTCCCACTTGTTCGGTTTTGTTCTTACATACATGTGGAGCATATCCTCTATGATTTGGTTTGTCCTTTCGGTTTGTCCGTCCGTTTGTGGATGATAACTCGTGCTGAAATTCAAATTAGTATTTAGCCCTGCAAACAATTCCTTCCAAAAAGTGGATGTGAATTTTACGTCTCTATCTGAAATCACCATTTTAGGAATACCATGCAGTCTAAAAATTTCTTTCA
>SNQJ01S0020768.1:1465-12050 GCA_010110895.2 Picea sitchensis | reverse complement strand
CTCTCATCTTTAAATTTTGGTTTATAAAGTAAACATAAACTCTTTTTACAGTTTTACCAATTCACATTTACCAATATATCTATTCATATATAATATAAGTTGATAGAGCATTATATGCCTCTCGTCTTTAGTTTTCTGTGTTTATAAAGTAAACATAAACTCTTTTTACAGTTTTACCAATTCACATTTACCAATATATCTATTCATATATAATACAAGTTGATAGAGCATTATATGCCTCTCGTCTTTAGTTTTCTGTGTTTGTAAAGTAAACATAAAATCTTCTTATATTTTTCCATTTCACATTTACCGATATAAAAAAAAAAACCTGTTTTCTAAGTTAACAAATCCTCACAGAATTATTATTCCTTTCCGCTAACACCATAGCCAATACATTCAATGCAACGCCTCTATTTTACAGGCACACAGCCGTCGTGCTACAGTGGCTCCAGCTCAGCTAAAACCTTACTTGTTTTACCTTCCTTGATACGAGTTCCCTTGGGTTTCCAGTTGAAAAAAAAAACAACGCCCATAATTTCCACTTAATTTTGTGTCTTACAATTAACGACCGTATGGCTTTACTCCTTGCTTACCCTTTTACGAGTTCTTGTTCTGCCAATCGCCTCCGGAAGCAAGCGAAATTGTAAGTTATATTAAAAATATTATAAACCTTCATTGTAAAGAGTTAGGGCACTTCGGTCTTATCTCGTTGATTGATTACTTATATCCTGGATAGGTTTTCCCTCGGCTAGTTAATTTTGAAACCTCTTACGGCTGGAAAAACGATAACCTCTTACGGCTGGAATAACGATCCCTCCTAGTCGTAGCAAGGGTGGTGTCTGAGTAGGCGCTGCCCACCGTTAACGCACTGATTTTTTTTTGCCCTTACGGCTGGAATAACGATCCCTCCTAGTCGTAGCAAGGGTGGTGTCTGAGTAGACGCTACCCACCGTTAACGCACTGATTTTTTGTCAGAATCTGACAGAATTTTCTCGCATCAAGCGTATTGGGGATCAATTTACCGCTACAAGTAGGGTGTACCAATCCTTTGAACTTGTAGCGTGCTGGGTGGATGAATCGGCCCACAATTGCCCGACAGGTTTTGGTTTCCAATTACTTACCAGGATTTCCTGAGATTTTGTCCGGTTGTCTTTTTGATGGGTAGAACCTGGTAAGTCTTGATGGCACCGAAATTATGTATGCCTGAGGTTAATTCTTTACCTTGACGTCTTTAATTTTACTGTTATCTTAAATTTTGTCCATTTCTTAGTGAGAGTTGTCATTCCAGTTGGCGTCCCTTTATTATAGTCCTTCTAAATTTCATTCTTCTTCTAAAGATTGCCATAATCCTCGTTATTCTGCTCCTTAGAGAGCAGGTCCCAAATTTATCGCCGACATGCCTAACTTCGATATACATTAGTGACCCCGACAATAGCGAATCAAGGTTCCGTCTGAGACCTATTGCGTTCTACCAAGCATTCATTGCTTTTTATTTTCTTAATCAATGATAATCATTTGTTATGGATTTAAGGCAACCTGTAATGGATACTTCAGGCAACGCAAAAAAAAATATTCACTATTTTTGCTTAACCGTATTGAATCCTAATAATTGTTAGTCAACGGTTAATTATTCGGCTACTACCAAGGGTTATGCAAGCATATTATTATTTATTAATTGCCTTGCTGTATTGCACCATAATTAATCGTTATTCACTTGACCAATAGTCCGCTATTATTTATTGGTTAGGCAAGTTCATTGATAGTATAAATTGCAATGGTAAGTTCCTAGTTAATCGCTGTGGTTAACTGAATAATTATATTATTGGAAATGAAAATGCAGGGCTTTAAACATTGTCACTCTTAGACATTATTATTATTATTATATGTTGTCATTTCAATTTGATGATCCATTGATTTTCTTTAATTATGATGTTATTTATAATGTCATCTTAAATTCTCATTACCTTTAAACATGGTCTTGTCTAAGCATGGTCATTCTATATGTGGTCAATCTAATTATGATGTTACATGGTTGTTTAAAAATAGGATGTTATCATGATGCATTTTTAAATGCTAATACTTTTAAACTCTATCATGTTTAGACCTTGTTATTTATCTGGTGACAATTTAGTTTAATGCCGAAGTAATATTAGTAATAGAATGTTCATGCGGATAAAATGGAAATGATGAGTAGGTTAGTTGCAATGGTGTGATACTATAATTGAACGTTGATGCAGAGAATTGCAATGAGAAGTACCGGTTGATGAAATTAAGAACTAATGGAGTGTTCATGTTGTAGAATGGCAAGAATTCGTATTAGTTTAATGCATTAGTAATATCTTTAATTGAATATTAATGTCGGGAGAACTGCAGTGATAATGAATCGTTTAATTGCAACGATACTATTATTAATTGAAATATAAATATGGGTGGAATTACAGGTGAGTATTGGGTATAATGGCAATGTTAATAAGTATGCCTTAGTGGCCTTGTCAAATTCGTTATATGAATGCTCGTGACAATGCTTAGATTGAAATGATATTATTGGCCTAATTTAAAGTTTTTTGGATGTACCTTAGTATAAGTTCCTTGTCTATAAATTTTAGTTTTAGGACATTCGGTCTTGATCGAAGTCTTCGGGTCTCCTTGGAGGTGGGTCGATTGGGTCCTCCAGACTTGAGTCTCCCGTAGAGGTCGCAGGTCGCCCCGATCCGGTAGTACTTGGTTTTGTATTATGGTTTGCCTCACAGGCTCCATGATATAGACTCCTCTTGTAGCTAGCTGCCTTTGTCTCAGGTGTGTAACCTGGAAGGAATCCAAAGGCCGTATCAAGAGTCTCTCGCCGCTTAAAGGCACGCTTCCACCCCTCATGCACTCCGCCTGTCAGATCAAGAGGTCTCTCGGTCATTAAAGGCACAGCTTCCACCATCATGGGACTGCATCGACCATCTGCCTTTCCGCGGGCACAGTTCCACTCTTGCGACCCGTTCTGAGCCGTATCAGTAGTCTCGGGCTGTTTAAAGGCACAGTTCCACTACTGCGACTCTACTGACGGATTCGTTCCTTCTGTGACAATGTTGTGCCTAACCCCTGGTGTCTATCTCTTCCTACAGCCATTAGTTTCCCGCTTCTTGTCCGGGGACGTGTGCTTCTTGTTGTCACTTTGATCTGTCTCGTCGTCTTGATGTTGTTGTCCTACTTGCGTCCTGTTGGTTCGAGTGGTCATGTAGGATCGCGAGGGTTGTTCTTCTACACGCGCGCACACACGGTTAAAACAAAAAAAAAAATTGCACCTGATGTCAGGGTAGTCGTCCTTATCATAGGAGGGTTGTTACACAATTGTTTCTCCTTTAGGCCCTTGGCTGATTTCAGGTCCTACCATCAAATGCTAGCCTTCCCCTTTAGATTATAGATGGCCATTCTGACCTTCATGTTGCTGGAATAGTTGTAGATTTGGAAGTATTTTTTTGATGTCTAACAACCATGCCTTGGCTTCTTCTCCTGTCCTGGACTGTCCATCAAAAGTAGTTGGTTTAATCTTTTTAAATTCTCCTTCAAGGTGGTATGTTTGTTTTCTTTTTTGGTCTGGTATGTTTTTTTCTTCAGATGAAGGTGTCCCTTCAGACAAACTGTCTTCTTTTTCTGTTTTCACACCAGAATTCTTGGAGGCCCTTTTGCTGACCTCTTCCTCAGGGTTATCATCTTTTGGGATTTTCTTGGTTACTATACTACACAGTAGGATTTCATTTATCACTTGTTGTTCCTATTGTGCCTTCTTCAATTTTTCATTGTCGACCTTGAAAATATGTAGTTCAATAATAAGGTTTCTCATTGTTTCCAACACCTCTGTGGGTGAGCTTCCATCACTGTTCTGTCTTGGATCTCCAGGAGGTCCTTGTTGCAGATTTTCTTCCACCCTGATTTTTGCACCTTCTTGGGATACCATTATTCAACACAAAATAGAAAAGATTTCTATTTGTAATCCACAATATTTATTAGTTTTTCATAAATCATAATATATACTATGCAATTAATGTGGCTCTGTTCAGGTCCAGTGTTGTAAATTTTTCTCTGATACCATATGTAATGTACCTCAAAAATCACCATAATTTTTTTTTTATTTGTACATTTATCATTGAAAAGTTTCGAGATCTCAAGCAAGTAAGATTTCTGTTATAAGACTTGAGTCTAATGGTTTGTTTAGAGTCCTTACTGTCATCAATTGTCCTTACCATTCAACTTAAGTTTTCTAAACGATGATATAATGAGTATTTACTCACCACTTCAATGTTTAATTAAGATCCTAAAATTTATAACTACCCTCTTTTCTGCTAGTACCTATAACACTACCATAGTCTTAACAATACAAACAACTTTGGGGTTTTTATGACCAAAACCCTACATAGAAAAATACCCTCTATTCACAATACAATTGACTTGTAAAGAGGACTGTTACTTCTGTACCTCTATCTGGGATGAAGACTCCCCAACGTTCTTTTACCAGTCCATTCATGATATTAATAGGGTTGTTCCCATAAAAATATTTTCTTCTAATTTCCTACAACGTTGTGAAGAAACAGAGGTCAATCAGGTTTTGGTGATCACAAGTGGTGAACAAAATAAAGGACCCTGTGGTTTGCCAAAATCTGAAATATAGAACGACTGTGGGCCAGCATTTTGGGGTTTCGAGATTCAGGGCTTCATGAGTACAAGAGCCAGACATCAACACACAACATTTCCCAAAATTGCGACACGATGCCGAGTACTACGGGTTTTTTGGGGTTCAGGTTTTCATGAACACAAAATTCAAACATCAACACACTACAACTCCGAAAAGCGAAAGGTGATTAGTACTTCGGGAAATCAGAGTTCGGGATTTCACGAGTGAAAGTGCCCAAACAACCACATATTAAAACCTCCAAAATGAGGAAAAAGGGAAGGTGGTTCCTGCACTTTGGGAATTCGAGATTCAAAACTTTGTGAGTTACGGTGTCCAAACCTTGACATACACAAATTTCTGAAATGCGAGAATGAAAAGGTGAGACCCACATTTCAGGATTTCAATGTTCAGGGTTTCGCGGTTTTCATAGCCAAACATCCGACATACCATTAATCTCGAATTGTGAAAATAAAGGCACTAACCTTTCAGGATTTCAGGATTTTGAGATTTCAAATGTCGAACCGCAACACACAATAGTTCCCGAATTCTGAAAGGTGAAAGGGTGTGGAACTAACACTTTGGGATTTCGGGTTTCAGGGTTTCAAATTTCAAATAACAGAACACAACAATCAACGAATTCTGAAAGAAAAGAACGTGGAACTAACATTTCGGGATTTCGGGTTTCAAAAGTCAAACCATAGCACACTACAATTCTTGAATCCCAAAAGCAAAGAACATGGAACTAACATTTCAGGATTTCGGGATTCAGGATTTCGGGATTTCAAATGTCAAACAACATAACACAAACATTCCTAAATTTCGAAAAGTGAAAGGAACTTCGGGATTTTGGGATTCGGGTTTTTGGGGATTCAAATGTCAAACTACAACATACCACCATTCCCAAATTCCGAAAGGTGAAAGGGTGAGGGATTAACACTTCAAGATTTCGGGACTCGGATTTTCAGGGTTTCAAATTTCAAACAACATAACACAACCATTCCCAAATTCCGAAAAGTGAAAGGAACTTCAGTATTTCGGGATTCGGGTTTTCGGGGTTTCAAAAGTCAAACCGCAACACACTACAATTCTCGAATCCGAAAAGCATAAAGACTTAATAATTTTACATGCAAAGAAGGATACAAAAGGATAAAGGTTTTCTGTAAGGGAAAATCTCTAAATTTGTCATAGACCTTGACTAAGGAAAGGGTAGCCCATTCTGAAAAGAAACAAGGAAGCAAAAACCTCCGAAAGGCATCGATTCTCAAGATTGTTTTAGGATCCGAAAAAAAAGACAAAAAGGGATTTCCAAAATTCTTTAACTCCCGAATTTTGTCATTCTAAACACATATAATATATTGTTTGCATATTGTTAAGCATATTGTTAGATACATAGCATAGGATAAAGCATCCAAACAGAAAGTGGGAAGAATTCGTTACAGATCCGATTTAATCAGATTCAATGCAACAGATGCAAAAAGGGTCATACAGATAGAGAATGTAACTCATTCCAGTTCAGATTCAATATATACATAACATCAATAGAAATATCCATTCATAATAATGAGGGAAAAATTAACATATTTGAATCCAATCCGCGGGAAGACAAAGGGAACAACCACGTTCCTCCCAACCGTAGAACATGACAGCCAAATCTACTTGCCCGATTCACCCCCTAGCCTAACCATGAATCCATGAGGGCGAATATTGGAACTCCTCCTCAACAATGTCCTTCAATTCCAACAATTATCCTCTTACCTCACACTTACTCAACAGTGCTCATAAAAACAAGGTGATTATGTTTCAGTAAGCTCCACTTGCCTCACACTCAATCTGCAGTGTTCATAATAGCAAGCGAGCTCAGAAAACCTCTTCCCAACATACTTGGCAGTGTCTTGCCTCCTCGCATATGTTGTTTATCAATTTTGTCCAGGTCTTTTCCCTCCTTTGGGGATTTTCACAGATTTGTTAATCCCTGATTTTTAGGGGCTACCAGTGTCCAAATCTCTAATTTTCCACTTGTAATCATCAGCCCAGAGGCAGTTCCAACTTGTTCCCCACTCATGGAGTCATGATTAGCTGATTTTTTTTAACATGGTTGTTCCATTTGTCCTCCTGCAGTTAATATAATTATTTTTTTGTGATACAAGTGTCATAGCCAAATAGTTAGTTGAGTCCAAATGGATCTCTGCCCAACAGTCACAATAATTAAATACAATTATTAAATTCGAAATTTGGAATTGCCATAAATGGAAAAAAGTTTCCATATTCGAATTTGACAAAAATGGAAATAAATTTTTAGCAATAAAAAAAATATTTATTTCTGGGGGATGTCACATTGGAAAGACAAGAAACAAGACTAAATGAACCAGCAGAAGAACTAGCCCCTTTCTGGAACGTAGAAAAGAGTTTTCCAAGGAAATATTTTTACACCAATAACCAGAACACACAAGGAGATGGTAAAACAGTCAATCTGGGCGCAAAGAAGTTTGGGGAGAGCCCCAAAGAACCGTTAAAATGATGGGAATGTGGAGAACATCACTTAAGGAGGGATTGTCCATGTTTGACTTCAACATCCAAGACTACGGTGCATAATCTACAGGAAGCATCTACAGTGGGAGATGTAGGTAGAATCTTACATCAGAACAATATAGTTCTGGATGGTTGGCAAGCAGATCACCAATCCATTGCAGTGGAAATTGAAGGTAAAATTAACAATGCTCGTGTTTGTGTCTTAATTGATCATGGAGATACGTTGAGTTATATTGCTCCTGGTGTAGTAGATTCAAATAAAATTAAAAGAACAAAACATGCAAAATCTTGGCTAGTACAACTAGCAACTGGGACAAAAAGAAAAGTATATGATTTTATTTTCGATTGTGAGTTCAATTTAGGGGGTCAAAACACAAAGACAAATCTGAATATTCTAGCATTAGGATATTATGACATAATTATCATAATGGATTAGTTATAAAGGAATAAAGAAGTTTTATATTGTTATGAAAAATCACGTATAAAGATGAAAAAGACATGGTTAGGACAATTCAAGGTATACAAAAACCAATCTCAGTTAGGTAGATTTTAGCAATGAAATTTAAGAAGTGCATGAGAAAAGGCTGTCAGATTTATGTTATCCAAGTGACAAATCTGTTGGAAAAAGAAAATAAACCTATCTTAGAATATTTTGTCGTCTTGCATGATTTTAGAGATGTGTTTGTTGATGAGATACCTGAATTTCCCCCAAGGAGAGAGATAGAGTTTTCCATCGATCTACTACCTGGTTAATCTCCTATATTTAAGGCGCCTTATTGAATGATTTTACCCGAATTAAAGAATTAAAGATTCAATTACAATAACTGTTGGATGAGAACTACATTCGACCAAGTGTCTCACCATGGGGAGCACCAATCCTCTTTTTTAAAAAGAAAGATGGAACTCTAATATTATGCATCGATTACAGATAATTAAACAAAATGACTGTTAAGAACAATTACCCCTTAACTAGGATCAATGACCTGTTCGATCAGGTAGGTGGGGCAAATATTTTTTCTAAATTGGATTTAAGATCTAGTTATCACCGTTTGGTCTCACTAACGCGCCAGCCACATTTATGTGTTTAATGCACAAGATTTTCAGTCAGTACCTAGACAAGTTTGTTTTGGTATTTATTGACGATATCCTATATTATTCTAAAACAAAAGAAGAACACAAAGACAACCTAAGGATAGTTTTGCAAACTTTAAGAAGACACAAATTGTATTTTAAATTCGAAAAGTGTGACTTTTATCATAAGAGAATACAATACCTAGGACATGTAATATCTGAAGAAGGTATTGCGGTCGATCCTRAGAAAATAAGAACCATCATGGAATGGTCGATCACTAAGGACGTAGCGGACATCCAGTCATTCATGGGAATCATCGGATATTACCGCAGATTTATAGAGGGGTTTTCCAAGATTGCATACCCTATCAAATCATTACAAAAGAAGGGAACCAAGTTTAAATGGTCACATAAATGTCAGGACATTTTTAATAAGTTAAAATAATTATTAACAACTACACCCATTTTAAAGGTACACTAGTACATATGACTAAATTTGCAATGATTTTTCATTGATATTGCCACACTTATCCATCACAATTTCCACGAAAGACGAGTTTTTTTTTCGTCGGAATAATTTTGTCACTCTATCGACAATCTAGGTGTGCGTGGAAACATTGATGAAATTATCTCTCCACGTGTCAGCACCTTCAAGTTTGGTTAACCCTTTTCATCATCGCAATTTCGACAAAACCTCATCACAAGTACAATGAACAACCATGGTAATTACAACGAAATTTCATCTCAATTGCGACGAAAATTTTTGACAAGTCAAAAACTTATGACGCAGATGTTGTATGTGCGATCAAAAATCATGGCAACTTGCGATGAATACCCGTGGAAATAGTGACGACATTGATTCATCAAGACCAAAGTTACGACGAAGATTTTGTATGTGTGACGAAAACATGTGGCAACTTGCGACGAAATTTCTTCGCTATTGCCACGGTGGTCAAAATTCAATTTTTTTCTGACGAACTATCGTCGATATTGCGATGATGGCATTAAGTTTTAAAAAAAAAATTAGACGAGATATGGTATTACCATATTACATTGTAAAATGGTATACCATATTACAATGTAATATGGCATTACCATATTACATTGTAATATGGGATTACCATATTACATTGTAATATGGTAATGCCGTATTAATTGACAATTAATTGCAAGCCAACATGAAGAAATATGAGCTTGGAAAACAATTATTGTTTTGTATGGATTTTGTAGTTAGAGGATGTGAATTTTGTATTGATCTAAGAAATATAAAATTCATTGTAAATTAGTTGATCCAAGATAATTTAATTGAACCAAGGTAATTCATGGGGTTTGAAAATTATTTAGGAATGAAATCTCTCTTCAATGCACATTAGAAAAGGCAAGTATAACCTTTCAATTCATTGCAATTGAAAACCAAGTAACTGAAGCTTTGACATGAAATAATTGTAATGCATCAATATTAAATCTAATGAAACTTGCAATTTCATTTGAAATAAAAACAAATTTCACATGATACATAATAGCGGAACCTTTGATACAAAGAAGGAGTTGGATAAAATAACACTTGAAACTTTTGTTGGTGCAATCATAATATACCCCAAATAAGATAAGGAATTGTACCTCATAGTTTAGGCATTGAAGTATGATAAATATGATAAATATATACATTCATTTAGGCATTGAAGTATAGGCATTGAATTATCCTACAACATTTTGATTTGGTAATCAAGATATATGATAAATATATACAAAACCACATGGTCAATTTCCTTTAAGACCTCTTTGTTTTTATTTGACCATAGCTCTAAAGTTAAACTCTTATGTACTTGAAGAATATAAGGGATTACCTACATCTAGCTCAAATTTTGGCAAATGGTTAAAACCTTACAAAACTTGTATATATATGTAAGTCTCGCGTCTTTGAGATGATTGTAGGCTTGAAGGGGGATTAAAGTATAAATTTCATAATTTTTTTGTTAAGAAAGGAGAGCCAATAATAAGCTCACGTGGGAAGCTTGAAGTTGTAAAGTCGATATACATTTTAGAGTAAACAAGACTAAATAATATGGTATTTTTTATACCATGTTGAAACATGAAAAAAAGATGGAATTATCTTCTTCACTCATGTAAAGGTGCATTTTGGAATATCTACATTTATCATGTGTAGTAGAGATAATAGATTCTCAAGATACCTATATGCACACTCTAGATGATAACGGATATAAGTTGAAGAGAATTTTATCCTTTATTTCCAATTGCATGGGTATCCCAAGGATATAAAATGATAATCTAGACATTTTGGATAAGAATGAATAAAAACTATTT
>SNQJ01S0020767.1:55045-69245 GCA_010110895.2 Picea sitchensis | reverse complement strand
AGTCCTGGGATTTCCTCAAAAACATCTGCAAAATCTCTCGAGACCATATGGTCTTCAAGACTTGCCACTTTATCACTAGCTACCTCTTCCATGTGGGATGCAAAATTTTGACACCCTTTCCTGAAACTCTTTTTCAGCTACATGGTTGAAATTTCTCTAACAACTACAACTCTTGGAGTGCCTTGAATATTGTCTTCCTTCCCTTCCTCATCATAACAATTTATTGTTTTGTTGTAACAATCTAGGACAACATGGTGTTTTTCTAACTAATCCTTGTCAATTAGGGAGTCATATGTACCCAAAGGTATAATGTTCACATCCATCTTTGTATTGAGTCCATTCATGTCTATTGGACAATCTTTAACCAACTCATTGAACCTTCTCTTAGCCCCCGTGGCTAATTGAACTAACCAAGATTTCTTATGCTTTCTCCTTTGCAAATGAAATCTTTCAATAATATTAGAGTTTATGTACTTATGGCTAGCTCCATAATCAATTAAAATTGCTATGGGATGACTATTGATCTTACCTTCCACTTCAATCATGGGGGACTGATACTCTTCTTGCTTGTTGTCCAAGGCTGCATAAATCCTTGGCATGTTTCTCCCATGTCTTCCACTGTTTCAGCCTCCTGAATGTTGTGAACAATTCTCATCCTTTCTCCTTTGTGAGGGTAGTCCTTATACAAGTAATTTCCCTCACATACCCAACATTGTATTGGTTGTTGCCTTGGCCTTTTCCCAAAATAATCTATTGTCTTTTGTTCATTTTGGGTTGACTTTCCTTATTGATTTGTTTGAGAGTTGATTTTGAAAAAGGGTGGCTTAAAACCTTTMTGCCTTTGCTCCCTCTTTCCTTTCATCTTGTCATTCCAAGTCTTTTGAAAGAATGGCCTCCCTCTGCTCTGTTCATAGAGATTCATTTCTCTCCTTATGGTCTCCTCCAAAGTATTGGGGTTATCATACTGTATCTTKTCATTGTAGAAGGAGGGMAACCTACTAAAAAACCTTTGGATTTTGACCCTTTCATCCTTTATGAAGTCAACATACTTCAAAAATTCAAAGAACCTATTTTCATACTCATCCATTGACATGCTTACCAACTTGAGTTCAAAGAAATCTTTCATCTTCCTCTCATAGTAATGCTCAGACAAGTATTTATCTTGGAAATATCCTTTGAACTCCCTCTATGAGATCCTCTTCTCATCAATATGATTGGCTTGCTTAAGTTGGTCCCACCACATGGTTGTCTTTCCTTGCAAGTGGTAGGTTGCAATTATTGTTTCTACCCTGAAGGGGTAATCATGCAGCTGGAAGTATTTCATTTCCAACRRTAAGGTCTTGGCCTCTTCTCCCCTCCTATGTTCACCATTGAAAGTYGGTGGCTTGATCTTCCTGAGTTCACCTTGCAAGATGTCTCCCTGAGGCCTTTTCCTTTGCCTCTTGACATGAGACACACTTGGGTTGCTCCCTGTCCCTGAACTAGCATGAGCTCTCCTAGTGGATTGCTCTAGAGAATGATGGCAAATGCTCCTACTTCTTGATTGTCTATCATTCCCATGCTCATCCCTTCTGCTATGGGATTTGGATGTTGTCACTTTCCTAGCATTAGCTTCTTTCCTTGTGCCAAAGTCCTTTTTGGCTTGCTTCTGCAACATGTTCAAGCTCTAAAGTATCTCTTCCCGAGCCTTCATAATCTTCTCATTATCATCCCTATAGTTATGCACTTATCTATGTGGGATTCTCATAGTTACATGATCATGTCTGTCTCTTCTTCCATTTGATTCTATCTCAACATTACCCACGCTAACATGCAGACCTCTGAATTATTCCTCATGACTGTAGGACCCTTGGGCATCTTCCTTTGTTGTGGTTCTTATATAAAAACCAAACTAATTATATGAACCTCTAATTTTGCAGAAAATGTCCATACAAACAACTTATGTCAGATGAAAATAAACACATACACAATTTGGAAAAATAATTCATAAATTTGTATGCCCTTTAATGCTACCAATCATCTTCTTTTGAGTTGGCTACAAAATTTTCTGCTCAAATTAAGTTTTTGGGTTAATAAATGGATTCTCCCCCTCAATACCTTTCCATTGACTATTTGCTTTCCCAATTMTGAGTTTCGAGCATAAAGTTATGGTCTTCAAAAGTTTTGACCACTTTCCCTTTTATATCCCTACATGTTACATGTGTTCTCTTTACCTGCCAACACATTTTTAAGTACCCATAACTCAAATATGGCTCCATGGATGACTTCTATAGTCCATGAGATTTCCATAGATTGCTCCTGGGCCCCAAACTGACTCACGAGCTAGGCGTTATGCCCTATAAAAGAAATCTAGTACTAAATTTTACCCTTGACTATTTTGGTTGTAACTCCTTCATACAATCTTTGTTTGATAAACAATTTAGCTTGCTGGAAAGCTCTCTCTAAGCTCTATCATTTTATAAGTAGAAACTTGTGTCCTTCTAGGAAACACAATTTTATACGATTTCGATTTTCAAAAAAACGTTGTTTAGGCTCTCGAAAATGCCCTACAGGATGAAGACCTTCAAAAACTGATTTTTTTATGGAAAAATTCACTAAATCGTTGTTGTAATAGGCCTTAGATCAAAACCATTGATCTCAAAATCAGTATTTCTCCTAATCATTGATCTTCTTCGCCTTTCCAAGTTGTTTCTAGACCTCAGCAGGCCTATCAGAACTCATCTTCAGAGTCTTCCCATCAAAACTTCAATTGTTGGGTACATGAAGTCCCCGAAAATCGGAGTCCGAACATTGTTGGAATCCCTCTGAAAATCGTAGTCTAAAACATTGTCAGAATCCCTATCAAAAACCTTCCAAATCAACGGATCTAATCTACTCGGAGCCCTTCTTCATTGTTAGAGTATTCCCATCGGAGTGCTTCCACTCCTAACCTTCATGCTCCCTTTGATAGATCTGACAGTCCTAGAAGTCGACAATCAACATCTCTGATAGCTTCATACCTTCAAAAATGCACAATGATTAATGTCCCTTCCTTCCAACCTCTTCATGATCGACCCTATGGGGCCCATGACAGATCAACGATTGTCGTTACATCGTGCCAACTCACCGATCAACAATCCATATTATTCATCGGAGAACCTTCCATCGGAGTGCATTCTCGTCCCGGACCACAACTCACTCTAACCAATACCCTCTGATGAACAATCAGGATCTAACAATGTCCAGATCCTAAAGTCTAGGTTAAAATCAAGGCCATAAGGCTTCCAGCCTCCACCTGGACACTCACGTCCATTTCCCCCTCCTCTAATGACACACATCACCATTAGGACTCTCTGGCTATCGATCTGGAAAACTGCGTCATCATGATATCATTCCCCCTTTTTCTTCACTTAAGCAGATCCCACATCAATCTATGAATGAGATTACTTCCCAGCTACCACCAATCTATGGTCCAGATTTCCCCTTGAAGCCTTTCCCATCGGAATGCCTCCACTTCGGGCATCCAAAACTACTTTGACCCTTAGACTTTGGTGGTTCTTGTTCTTTTGACTCGTGTCATCAGACTCCTCACTTTGGACTCAATCTCATGCCCGACTTCGAAGTCTTCTGAAACCCTCTTCCCAAAGGCATTTCAGGACTGCTTAGCTTTGATCCTCTTGTGACTGAATCTCGACTATTGATTCTCTAGGTCGAATTAATCTGGGTCATCGATTTCTAAACTTCACGACCATCATGAATTACATAGGAAATCAATTTCCATGGCCGAATTTGACTCGGAAACCTGCAACTCGATGTAATGAATTACCTTCCTCGGCTTCTTTGAAGCACTGATACTTGAAAATCTGCTCATAATTTGGGCATTTCACTTATGTTCACCATTTTCCCCCCAAATCCATCACAAGACAAAATCTGCAACTATGAATCTACTCAATTCATGCTGGCTCCTAGTCCATACAAGCTCAGTGTTGAACCTTGAGTTATGATACCTTTCTATAATGTTCCCCAGCCCAACTAGGGAACATTACTTGTGGAATAACGCACAAAATGAAATTTCTTCTTGCTAATTTATTTGTTATAGCTTACCAGTCCTGATTTATTCACATTTACAACCAAATTTTTGATACCCATAATTAAATGCAACTACAACTTTCTAAACAAGCATAAATGCAACTGATAACAACTATAACAACATATGAAACCATTCTCATATACAAATTAAATGCACATCAATTACATTCATGGAATAACTCAACAAAAAATGGATAAACATGTATCTTACAAAACGCTTATGCAACCAACTGCCTGGGAAGGATGTTCCACCCAACCATAGACTTGTTATTCCAAATATCAACAACAAGTCACCCCCGAGTTGGGGCGAGGAATCCATAAAAGAAGGGTGCCTCTCACAGTCCCCTCACAACTCAGTATCACACAACCCACTGGTTCTCTCCTACAACTATCCCGAATTTCCTCCAGCTCTCTTGCTCTTGACCTGCCCAACCCAAGGAATGTACCCCATCACTGCTCTTCGTCCATAAGGAATCTCATTCGTTTACCAGGGTCTCTCTAGCACAGGTAGCTAGGAATATCTCAACTGGGAACTCAAAGGAACTCACTGCCAGGAAAAAAACACCAGCAAAAACAACAACAAACACTTGTTTATACAATGCAACTCACCCAGGAGTTCACTCTTCAAGCCTGACAGCCTGGCTCTTCGATTTCCAGCTCCAAAAATGCTCCAGTATGCTCCTGAATTAGCCCAGCCTTGTTTTTCCAACTTTTAAGCTATTCTTCTCCGTTTTCTCTTGTTGTTCATGTCCCTACTCAATTTCTGAAATTGCATGTAACCACCCATACAAATTTCCTCTCTTTTTCCAAGACCATTGATTTCTCATTCTGCCTAATGTTGATTGCTTCTTCTCCATGTTTTACAATGACTATGGGATGTGACTCTCACACCCACCCTATGATAGATATTCAATGATTGGTCTCTCATACACTCAACTATAAATTAGAATTTTTCCCCAAATGATAATAAAATTTAGAAATGTGGTTTTGAATTAATACCCATAAATTATTCCCATTTGGACCCTTCTTAGACTCTCTTTAGGCATTCCCCCTCTCTTGTGGATTAATCATCCCCCATCTCTATTCATTCCCAACAACTGACATTACATTATATTCATTTACAATTTAGAAATACATTTCCCAATTACATTGTTTGGCCATAGCCACGTCTATATCGACATTATGCATTAAATAAACTAGGGATTATAGTGGGGATGTTACATATATAGGATTTATTTATATAGACAACGGTTCTGGGGGCTCACTCTCAAAACAATCTATTGCAAAATGGGCTTGTTCTTTTACGGGGATCTGAATTTCTCGTTGGGGGCCTGTGAAATCTGGTGGTCATCAACCCACTTTGACCCTCTACCAGATTTCTTTATTTCAAAACTGGAGGAAACATGGATGCTATATTTATAACCAGCCAAACTCTCCCCGACCTGGAAGAACATGTGTATTGGTGAGGCGAGGTTGTTTAAGCATCTTGATATATTCTCAGCCTCCAAATCCCTATTAGAAGAGAATCTACACCTAAGGCAATGGGTTTCCTAAGGAGGGCAYTCAGACCATAGTCCCATTATAATGRAAATAACTCCCCTCTTGGAAAAACCCCCCAATCCATTAAGTCTCAACCTAGATTGGTTGGAAGAGAAATCATTTCAAGACTTGATAAAGGAGTGTTGGAGATGCTTCTATCCTTCCTCCTAGGAATCCCCTCCTCTGCAATTTCGATCAAACCTTAAAAGAGTAAAGCTAGTTGGTATAGCTTGGTACAAAGAGAAAAAAAAGAGGGATGATAGATTACTAGAGGATTTTGAGACAAAGTTGAAACACTTTTATCAGGGTGAGGGACATGGATTTTTATCTGAACAACAGAAGGATGAAATAAATTCCCTAGAGGAAAATAGGAGGAATATTCTTTTAGATAGGAAAAAAGAATGGAGGATGAAAATTCTAGCCATTTGGCTACATGCAGGAGATGAAAACACAAATTTCTTCCACCACTATGAACACAACAAGAAGTCAATAAATACTATAAGGAGCATTAACAAGATGAATGGACTAGAGCTACCTCTTTCTCTAACCGTGTTGAAGAGGCAATACACCACTTTTGCACCCTCTTCAAGGAAGATTCCAAAGCAACCATAGATTTTGTTCTAGAAGTCACCTGTCATTTCCCTCGTTTCATCATTCATGAGGAAAACAAGCATCTTATGGACAAAATCACCAAAGAAGAACTCCTTAGCATCTTGCACAGTTTCCAAAAAGATAAAAGTCCTAGGCTAGATGGTCTCCTTATGGAGTTCTACTTTGATTGTTTTGACATTCTAGGGAATGATCTTATAAAGGTAGTTGAATACTTTAGGATTATCGAACAAACTCTGGTTGCTTTTAATTCTACCTCCATAGCTATGACCCCTAAGATAGATAGTCCTTCAAATTTTGATCAATTCATCCCATCTCACTTTGCAACAATATTTACAAAATTATTTAAAAGTTGATCACTAAGAGATTGAAGGACACTCTCTCAAACCATATCTCTCCAAAACAATTTGGGTTTCTTAAAGGGAGACGAATTCATGAAGCCATTGGTTTAGCATAAGAAGGCATGCATTCCATCAGAACTGGAAATCAAAAATCACTCACCTTAAAGGTGGATTTATCCAAGGCTTTCGACAGGGTAAGTTGGCTATATATCAGACTACTTCTCATGCATTTGGGTTTTGGTCACTCTTTTGTTACCTATACTCTCAATTGTATCATCTCTGCCTCCTTTAATTTACTCATAAATGGATCAACAATTCCTTTTTTCAAAGTAGAAAGAGGACATAGATAGGGTTGTCCTCTCTCCCCCCTCCTCTTCCTTTTGGTCATTGAAGGTCTTAGMAGATTATTGAASGAAGCCATAGATGTGGGAATGATTAAAGGTATTTTTGCAGGTCTTTCTTGTAYTATCTCTCATCTCTTATTTGTAGATTACATCTTAATTTTTCTATGAAGGGACTAAAATATCAATGGAGTACTTAAATGAGCTCYTGAATCTATTATGCAAATCCACAGGTATGTTGATAAATAAGGGAAAATCCTCCCTAGTCACTTGGGGACTCATTRAGAAGGAAAAAGTTAATATCCCACAAACACTCTCTCTTTGGGCTAAGGATATGGACCCAGGACTAAAATACTTGGACTTCATTCTAAAATCCAACAACCATCAAAAAATGATTGGTTATGGCTACTTGCAAAACTAGAAAAGAAATTCAAAGCCYGGTCCAATAAATGGCTCTCTATAGMAAGGGCRGTTGGTACTTGTCAAGGCTATTCTAGAAGYCATGCAGGTTCAGTGGACCTCTTTGGATTGGATTCCTAAAGGCATTCTAGGAAAAATAGGACAACTCTCATTCTGATTTCTTTGTCTAGGGAGTGCCAAAAAAAATAAAATGGTCTTAGCCTCTTGGAGGAAACGTGCCACCCCAAAATCCATTGGGTGTTGGGGCTTGAATAACATATATCTCTAACCCAAATAATTAGAAACAAAAAACATGTGGGGTTTGATTCAAGGAACATGCCTATGGGCTCAAGTCTTAAAGGTAAAATACTTCCCTCAAGACTCAATGGTGGATTGGATAAGGAAGCCTAAAAAGAAGGTGCAAAATGGTTCCATCATTTGGAAAGATATCTTAAATGCCTTCCCTCTCATTGGGAAGTGGTTGATTTGGAAAATTGGAAATGGGGCTCACATCCTTATAAATAATGATCCTTGGATAGGTAGCAAAGATAACCATTTTCTCCCTGATAATATGGTTTGTTCCCTTAAAGGGGGAGGATTCTACTATCTAAGCCAGGTTATGAGAAGGGATTATGTCACACGACAAGTTCGGTGGATATCTTGGCAAGAATTAGGACTTGCAAGCTATTGTGTTCCCTTATGGAACAACTATATTAGAACTCTCTAGAATACCTTGTTTCATTTTCAAACCAAGAGGACAAATTTCTATGGTCCCTGAACCCCAAAGGAGGATATGCACCAAGGATAGGATACATTGCACTAGCCTAGGAAAATAGAGATAATCCTCCATCATGGTGGGGGAGGAAACTCTAGAAACTTAAGTGTCCAACCAAAGCCAAACTTTTAATGTGGCTATTGTTGTACAATTAGGCACTTACTTAGGACAAACTACAAAGAAGGAAATTCTAGGGTTTGGGAAGATGTTGTCTCTATAGACAACATTATGAAACTAATCATCACCTTATAATTAGTTGTAAATTCACCTTGGAAGTGTGGATAGAGATCCAAATGTTAACATGTCTCTCTTGTGTTTGGGGTGGAGATACCATTGCAAAAGCACCAAAGTCTTGGTTATGCAACCAGGAAACAAAAAATTTCAAATTCCTCCCCGTCATTGTAGTTTGGGGTATTTGGATTGCCATAAATCATTCAATTTTTTGGGACAAGGATCCCTCACCTTTGCAATTCGCTCTCCAAAGATTCTACATTTTATCTTCATTTCCGCAAATCTCACAAAACTATTCTCCAAGCATTCACCAGGACACTCAAATCCAAAAAGATATGCCATGAGATATTTTTGATGGGGATTCCCAGGGAGACCCCCCCTTGCGAAGGAACAGATGGAATTATACACCTCTTAAATGACCAAACCATTTCTTTCTCTATCGATATTAGGAATGAGAAAGAAAAAAAATTGTGAGGTCATGGATCTCAAGCTTACTCTACATTTAGCTCGCAAAAAGGGCCTTAATCAACTGCATAGTTATGGCGATTCCTTGCTTGTTATAAATTGGATGAAAGGGGATTACATGTTGCAAAACTACACTCTTCTCCCATTATTCCAAGATATTAAAAGCAGGTTGAACAAATTCTTTCACATCACTTTTGATCATGTGTACATGAACATGAACCAAGAAGCATATAGCCTCTCAAAAGTTGGTTTGGCATTGGACCGAGACACATGGAAAATCATTGAAAAAATATAGGTTTCCCACACCAAATTTCTTCATGACTCGTGGCTACAACATTGAGAAGATGTAAATCACTTTAAGATACTTTGCTAAATTGACAGTGCCTTGTGAAGTTTTGATAATGACTAAGGTTGTTTTTTTGTGTATATTTTGAACTCTTTAGCAATGCTAACAACTAATCATTTTTGTTAACTGTAGTTAGTTTTTGGTAGTTCATATGGATAGACAAGTTTGGGCACTGAGCTTGTTGAATGGCAATGGAATATACAAATGTAATTTTGTTCCTTTTGCAGAAATAAAATTACTAACTTTTTTCCTAGGAAAAAAATTTATATGGATTATTGCAAATTACATGTTTGTATTATTAAAATAAAGTTTGGGAAGAATGCAACAATCTAAGTTCAAAATAACTTTTGAAGGCCTTGTTTAAGTAAGTGATGCACCTAATTTATATTAGGGCACTAATGCATATTTTTATAATCAATGCATTGATGCATTGTATTTTGATGTGCATGGAAAATAAATTTACGTTAAAACCTCTACTAAGCTTTGATCTTAGAGGTTTTCACTTCTACGTTTGATGTAAATTGTTACTTCAGTGTGTTTAAGTCAATATAGTACACTGGTATGTTTAACTTTGGTTGTCGTAGTGCAGGTTAAAACAAGTTTTTTGAAAAAAATAGACCACACATTTATCATCAATGCATTGAAATATCCAATGAAAAAATGAGCAAAAATTTCATTTTGTATTTAAGTGAGTTAAAACAAAACCCTAATCCCTATTATATTGTTTTTCCAAAAGTGAGAGGGGAGACTTGTGCAAGAGAGATTTACCGAGGAAGAGATTGGAGTGGGTAAATTTTTCTAAAGCGATGAATTTGTAAGGGATCATTATGGGTCACATTCAAATTTGTAGAGAAAAAATTTCAAGTGTGTGACGTTATTCTCTTCATTTCAAATTTTCCATGAATTGATTCAAAACTTCTCAAAACTTTTTATTATTCCTATAAATATTTATACTACATTTTTAAGAAAATAGAGGAGTTTCAGGCTCACCTTTAGTGTTGCAAATCATATCTTTCTTTTTGCTTCCATTTTTTTGTATGTCATTGCAAATCCTAGAAGTAAGGGTTTAGTCTCTCTACTCTTTCACATTGAGATTTGTTTTTTTTGGAGTTTTTGGTATTTGTTGGTTTGGGGTATTTATATTTGGGGCTTTGGGTATCTATTGGATTTGGACCACTCATTGCATTGGATCCCAAAAACTATCATTATTAGCTTTTTTTTAAATGTGTTCAAATTTCATAGTGAGCATTGTAAGGTAAACACACATTGGTGCATTATTTACTAGAGAGTGCATTACTTAGTCTTTCCATTAAAAAAAACATTTTCAATTTCATGGTGTGCAATATGTAGTAATGTCACACTGATGTGTTTGTTAGTGTATAACACACGACTTGGTTATGTCTTATTTTAAAAAACATTTTGGTTTTAAAGTGTGTATTATATAGTAAACATGCATCGATGTGCATAACTATATAATGTGCACCAATGCATATAATAGATATAACACACTATCCAACTTGAAAATAGTTTTAGATTGAAAATTTTTACTTAGTTTGTAAAACATATTTCATAGTTTACATAGTTCATTATACAATGCTTTTATAAATAGAGGATGGCCGATAGAAGATCAGGGGGGAAATTTATAACAAGGAGCATGATGGAAGCACATCTCAATAAGAGAACATGGCGAGTTATTTAAAAATTTAATACAAAAGTAATATAATTGAATTATCAAACACCAAATTATCAAAGGAAGAGGCAATAATCTTCAATAACCAAAAGCTTGATCCCTGCCATCACCAAGCATAAAAAAATCTAGAAACCATTGCGACCTCAATGAAGCGATAAATGACAACCACCACCGACAAGATTCTTGAAGTTAAATTTTGATGATGCTTCAAAAGGCAACCCAAACCCAATAGGAGGAGTTGGGGGGGGGGTCTTCAAAGACCCAGAGGGTAGGATTCATGCTCTCTATTCGACTAATCTGGGGCATAATATGAATAATGACATGGAACATGTAGGCTTCATAAGGGGTTTAAGGATAGCTGAAGAAAAATGGTATAAAATCGTTGTGGTGGAAGGTGATTCTCAGTTGATCATCATGACGTTAAGAAGGATTCTAAATGATAATCACCATGAAAAAATATCCACTCGTTGGTGTCTATCGTATGGCTTATCGGAGGTGGCAAGGGTATCCAAGCTTATCCTGACAATCATCCCCAATCATGTCAGGTGAAAACCAAATTCTCTGGTAGATTGTATGGTCAATGTTGGCATCTCTCATCCCTATCAGCATGACCTATGGATGATAGGGGACCCAATGCCACATGAGCTTGAAGTGCAGGTGTTCAACCTGAGACAAATGGACTCACCTTTCCCAGATGGGGTGGATGTTGGCATGAAATCTCAAGCCCATGTGAAGCAGTTGTGGTCTGGCGCGACGAGCACCACAAGCACGCCACGTGATGGAGATAGGGTGTAGATGGCACATGATCAAGCTTCGGGTTAACATGATGGAGAGGATGGTTGAAGGTAATGACAGTTCGTGTGGTATGAGTATTCAACATGAGAATAGGGNGGCGCGACGAGCACCACAAGCACGCCACGTGATGGAGATAGGGTGTAGATGGCACATGATCAAGCTTCGGGTTAACATGATGGAGAGGATGGTTGAAGGTAATGACAGTTCGTGTGGTATGAGTATTCAACATGAGAATAGGGGGGAGAGGAAGGGAACTGGTACACAACTCTCATGCCTGATTGTGTCGAAGCATATGGAAGGAGATAATATTCATATCAAGTGTTATTACCATGAGAGGGAAGAAGGTATGCACAATTTTTTCATGATTGAGTTTGGGGGTAAGAGAGATCGCTAGATGACGAATATTAAGAGCACACTAGCAAATGAAGATCGAGGTTGCAAGACCTAGTAGGAGACGAGGAAGGCTCTTGGTTCATAATTTGGGCCTCTTGGTGTGCTGATAGTGACAATCCTGGTTGTTGGCAATGGTGTGGGGAGCTATGTCTTTGGTTGGTTCAGGATTTCGATGGCTTGGCTGGGGAGCAGAAAAGGAAAAAATCAACAGGGTGGGCAGCAAATAGACAGGCAACAAGAGACACTCAGGCTACTAGAAACCGATTTGTTGAACTATTCTTGGAGGAGGAAAAGAGAGCCACATAAGAGGTCGAAGGACGAGTCCAGAAGCAGAGAGAGGAATTGTCAGACAGACATGTCTTGGAGGAAGTGGAGGATTGGGTAGATGATCCATTCTACTCTAGGACCAGGGACACCAAATATTTTAGAATTGCAAAAACCTATTGGATTGTTAAAGCCATGGTTGGCCAAGTGTTGCATAAGACAAGGAACAAGCAGTTAGACATCCTCCACATAATTCGTAGTTTAGAAGGAAAGTTTGAGTTGTTTTAAAAATCTCAGTTTGGCATCAGGTTCATGGTTTCATCAGCTTCTCGGGAACCTGGAAAGAAAATAGAAAATCAGGGCTCTTCCAGCAAGCTTGGCTCTACTAGTTTCCCAATTGACGTCGATGAAGAGCAAAAGCAACCAGAGGATCCTAGTAGTGACTCTGACACCAAACCGAACAAGGGGACGCCAACGACARATGTGCCTGGTTAAGGGGTTTGTGATTCTCTAGTTTATGAATTTTCTTTACTTACAACCAAGTGAAATATAGCCATGTTCCTAGGGTAGGGTCTTGGGATAATAGCTTGACTAGTATGGGGGTTTTTGTTTAAGCCATAGATGGTGGGTTTTGTTTTTTGGACCTAATTGTTTCTAGGTCTACACTTGTCTTTACGTTTGGTCTTTTGATGGAAAATTGTGACATGTTGTCGGGGCACAGACTTGGTTCCAGTTTTTGGCAAGTCCCCTCGGTCTAACTGTATACTTTTTGTGAATATAATAGAATACCTGGTGTTTTTAGATTATATATATATAATTGAATTATATGTATATTTAAATAATATGTATTGGTTAATGTGTGCAATGTAGAGAAAAAAAACTAAATAGGATTATTCACAATCTGAGTGGAAAAGAGTGTAGAAGCTTTATGGAAATGTTGCGAGGGGAATTAAAGTTTTTTTTTTACTTTTTACTAATAATGTACTTCTTAAAAATAATAGCTAACACATTTCAAACATTTAATGTTGTGCAGGGACCGATATCGAGGAAATACAAGACCATCCTAAGAAGAAAAAAATTGTGATGTAATGATGACTTGAATGTTCTGCAGGGACCGACAACGAAGAAACAAATGGCCCTCCTGCAAAGGAAAAAGTTATGAAGTATGTAAATGATGAGTTGAATGTTGTGCAGGGACCGACAAGTAAATAGAAGGCCCTCCTAAGAAGAAAACATTATGAAGTATGTAAATGATAATGAATTGGTCCTCGATTCATCTGGAATGGTGTTGGAAGTTAATGAGAGGGGGGGACTTTTTTTATAAAACTATGAAGGATATAGTGGAAATAATGTATAAATGTTCTTTTCACTTATAGTACAAACATCAATCCAATGAATCCAAGAATCAAATTATATTTAAACTACAACAAGTGTTTTCACAGCAATGGTGAATGAGGTCTGTGAGACTTTTAATAGCGAAAATGTATAATAACAAAAAATAATCATTTAAACAATATTGTTTTTTTCCAGTAGAAAAATTCCTCAATTATATTATGAAAAATATAATGTGTTCTCATAGCAAGTACAATTTCAAAGAGATCTTTGTTAAGGAAATAACACACGGCAGAGGTGCAAGCGTGCCAAAATGTGTTGACAAGTGATCGGGCTCTAAAGAAGGAGTGGACAGTCGAGAAAATACAGTTGATCTTGAGAGGGGAAGAAGAAAATTTATGAAAGATATAGTGAGAAAGTGCCTGGAAATGTTGTTGATGTTCGCAGCCAATGCAAGTCTTTCATCCTAAAAAATATGAATAGTATGAGTGGGGCCCTCATGGACATCCAACCAATGATTGAAATGGAGCACATCAGCTTTCCTCTGTAGGGAAGCCTTGGATAAAATATCTACTTCCATATTATACTCTCGGGAAGTATGTGTGAAAGATA
>SNQJ01S0020767.1:18429-31706 GCA_010110895.2 Picea sitchensis | reverse complement strand
TGTGGTCCATTTGGTATACAAGTCGTCATAACTTCCGATAGGGTAGTATTGTTCCTTAATAACATCCCTTAAGGATTCCCAGGTGGCCGTGACTGTAAATAATGAGGGTTCCTCTGTTTCCTTTTGCTCACAGAAGGTTTCCCACCAATCCTTGACATGGGGAATGGCTTTGAGGAGTGCAAAAGTAATATTTTCTCTATTCAAAAAGTTATGGACAAAAAAATACCCTTCTAGTAGATTCAACCACTTGTCTACATCATTTGCGTCTATCTGACCTTCAAATATAGGAATATCGAATTTTATTTGTATCTTGAAGGGGGTGACATCTCCGCTCGAAGAAGATGCATCACCTGTTGGTAGTCGCCGAAGGATTTGTGCGAAACTATCCATCATCTTGTTCCTTTGTTGCGTGAGGGCTTCCTCAATCAACAGTTTGAAAGGATCTCTTGTCCTGTCATATTTATTTTCTCCTGCCATCAGAGGTCGCTTGGGCGTGTGAAAGATTTTGTCCTCAAGAGAAACAAGCTCGAGACCCAACTCTTTGTACTCCGACCTCGTTGGGGACATGCATTAAGACGACAAGGAGCAGACCGCTCTGATACCACTAATCTGGATTTTATGAGCGGAACGAAATGAATACAGATTATTAAAAGGTACTTAACACAAAATAATAGAGATACAATAAAACTGGTTTTCTATTCAATAAGGAAATAAGCTGAAACTGTAAAATGCAGCGGAAACAAGCTTGTTGGAATGGTGGTGGCTTATCTCTGAGAAGAGATGTGATGGTTGTGCTCATTCGCAAGAAGATGATTACAACGAGGCTCTAAAGGCCTTTTTTACAATAAACAGGAATTCCAAAAACCCTAGACATCCAAAAACCTAACCCTAGGAGATGAAGCACCAAAAGTCATGTGGGCCTCGTTTGGGTAAGTTAGTATATTAACTTCCCGGGGTCGTAACTTTTGCATATGATCTTTGTTTTAGGCGTGTGATAGCTCGTTGGAAAGGTATCGTCGAGGATATTCATTTTGTGGGCTCAATTATGTTGTAGGGAAACTTTGAGAAGTTCGATCCTGAAAAACCTTCATTTAGGCCCTCAAAATGGCCCCGAAAGTTAAAAACTGCTAAAAATAGTAAATTGCCAAAGTTGCCAAAAAACTGTTTTGAGCCAGTTGGAGAAGGTGGGTGGCCACCGATATCCACCTGGATCAGTTTGGTACACAACTACTTGTGGAAAAATACCGATAGTGAGTAAAACGTTCCATTTTAACTTAACTAAATTGAATTCCATCAACAATTTGGCACTAGAGTAACCCATGATAAAAAATTGTCATTTTCTTGTTCAACCTGAATAAAGTACCAATTGTATAAGAGGACCTTATCATCTTCCAAGTATCCATCATGTGTCCTCATCATCTATTTGTTGTCCAAGGTTACTCCATTCCTTTATAGACAACCCACAAACAACCTTGCATTTTTTTTTATTCAATCCAATCAAAGAAAACATAGGTTATACAATAGCTCCAAAAGACATGTTTCACAATCTCTTCCACTAACAATTATACAAACTCAATACGAACAACTTGTTGCATGGAGTCTACCCATAACCTCCAAGCTTTAATGGAGGGCCAACCAACCCATAAATGATAACACTAAATTTGAATGCCACCTTCGTTTTCCAAATGGACTCGCATCTTCTAATCCAAGTTCCAACATCCCATTTTGTCTCAAATCTCCCATTTCATATTTAATATTTAATATTTTTCAATTAGGATACTTGATCATAACGGTTTTTGGTGTCATAGTTCATGAATGCTTTATCATACTTCAACGCTAGTTCTAACTTGTAATCTTGAACAAGCAATGTTTTAGGAATTTCTACAAACTTCAAAAAAGACATTTTTCCAACTATTGGGGCATGGTGAATTCAATATTTTCCATTCTGGCCAAGTATGGAACAAGAATCTAATATGTTCTCCCATATGTGATATCCTCTCCTAGAAATTATTTTGCGTGTGAAAATTAGAAATGGGTCTAGTTGATCTCTTTTTGAAGGGAATGTAAAAAACGAGCAACTTGCAATTTCCCATGCTCTTCTTGGGTCTCTTAACCCCGAGAAGTTCTAGTTCTTATATTACGTGAGAATCTCTCAAGTCATATGCCACAAGATGAGGAATTTTAGATAATCCTCATTATTGTAATTCTCCACTGGTTCGTGGGTTCAGTTTGGGCACATATAGATAGGGGAAAATGGCAATGGAAATGTTGGTTCAATGGTAAATTCATAAGATATCTAATATCTTCATAATAAGAAAATGACCACAAAAAAAATACAGAGTAAAATCATGTCAACACAAGGTAATGTGGTTGGGGCCTTTGATGTCCAAATCATTGCCCAAATCTATAAATAGAACAATACCCAGGTCTAATACAATAGCGCCCAAGTTCAAATTTGTAATTTAAAATAGATGTAAGACATAAATTTACAGGGATTCTTGGCTCAAAAATTTGAGTTACAACACTTTTAATTTCATACGTCGAGTAAAGATATACAAAATTACATACACAACAAGTATACATAGATTTATACACAGAGATAAACTTTAAAGAATTGAAACACAACATTCAAGCTGGAACACAAAATTTAAAACTTATCTATAGATAATTTTGCAGAACGAAAAATTAGCTGAGTGAGTTGTTTCCACCCAACCATAGGAAAATCAACAGTGGATGCCACCCCCTAGTCGGGCTATGATACCACTAGGGTGAAGCATGGATAATAACTCTAAAACTCAAACTCAAATCATTGTTTTCTTCTACAAATTTCTTGATGAGAGAGTAACAGTAAGGCACCTACATACCTGCCCCATACAACACAAGGAGCAAATCCTTTTCTATTGTCCACTTTCTCAAAAAACTACTCCTTCTCGTGCTATTTGATGTGTGCATAGAAGGTTCAGGCTGTTGTATCAAGATTCAACAAAGCTCTCCATGGTTTCTTGGATTTTTCTCAAGGCTACCAACTTCCATTCATGGTTGGTTGGTCTATCATGGTTTTGGCTCTCATCCTCCCATGTCTAACTTCCCCAAACTCTTCTCCATCACTTTTTTCTAAAGGCCTCCTTCTCCCCATTCGATTTTTTTCTCATGCCTCATGGATAGAGAGTTCAAACTCAACTTCTCCTCCTAGCTCCAAGAATATAGGGGAGACAGTTTGCTAAAATTTAGGAGTTTGGCTTAGATTGAGGAGTTGGTTTCATCCACTCCTCTTAACTCATTTTTGCTTTGAATTTCAAATTTAAAAATGGGTGAGGGTTAAAGATAACATAAGGTAGGTGATTTACGCATAAACCTCTCCTTAGACCCCCTCACCTTTCCCCTCTTGTGGTATCATAGCCCCTATAGGCACTCAAGCTTAGATGATCATGGTCTTCTTCTTTAATAACTACAATACAAAAAGATGTACAATATCATACCATCGTTTATCTGATCCATGGAGTTAGTGTAGCAGATTTATAAAGCATCTGTGCAAATTATTTAAGCATTTAATTACAAACAATTCCAAGAGTAAAATTTGGGATATTACAACTTTATGGTGCGGATGGAGATGTATGCACCGATGCTTTTACATATATAATACACACCAATGCTTTCAAAATATATGATATGCATAGGTGCCTTAAAAATATAACACACATTGGTCCCTTAAAAATATGATACACACTATTGTGCCTTAAGGATATAAGCACACCACTTAAAAAAACTATGTTAGAATCTTTAGTCACCCAAAAAATTTAGTTATAGTGAACATTCATTAAAACCTCTGCTATCAGTAGTAGAGGTTTTAATGGAGTTTTTTTTTATATATAATTTTGCTCAATCTTGTAACACTAAAAACCTTCGTTATGTAGTTTTTTCCTTATAGTGGGAGCAACCTAAGAGCTAACACTCCCTCTTTCTAAGGAAAATATTTTCACCAACACCAATCTTCTCTCTCTGAATCTAAACTAAACATGATTTATGCAAATTTGAATCTACTATAGTCTGGGAATAAATCATTGATCCCACTACATGTTCTTAACAAACCTAAGATGTGGTCCCAATATCTTGAACCTTCCCTCTTCAAAGGGCTTGACCACCTGTGAGTCTGAAGTAACATAACCTTAGACCATAAACAACCTACCAAACTCCATCATCCCTTGAGTCAACTTCACGGGCCATAATCTTTTCACACCACATCATAAGTTCTTTAGAATATCTTGCAAAGATAATCCCATCTATACACAAGACCAAGAAAAGTGAAAAATATGCACAAGTCTCACCCATCCTAAAATATCAAGCTCATAGTGCAAACAACAATCCACATAGGTCCTCCAACAAACTGTGAAAGTGGGTGTCTCACCCATGCACCTCAAAATCCCAGGCAACTAAAGAAAAACCCTCAACAAGATCAACTCCATCTTTTTGAGAGAATCTTATGGTAACTAGAGAAAGAGTCTTGTCAAGGTCAACTCTCTCTTTCTGAGAGAATCCAACAACCTTGTCCATGTACTCTTCACTAATCCCATTAGTTACAAGTTGGAATCAACCATTGATTCCATAATAAATTTTGACAATGTCTCCATGGTATCCCATCATTCCTTCTCTGCATGTGCTTCATCAAAACTGGATGGATTACCTAGCTTCTTATTGTCATGCATTAGAACATCATCTTGCAYACCTCTAGCCTAAGTCCATGGACTTCCTAAACTACAATTACYGATAGTTCATTATTGTCCTTAAATCTATCATAAAAGAAACTAAAAGAAGAGTATTCTTCAAACCAAGAACAAACAACACACACTCAACTCAAGAGCATCAATTAAAGGCATTTATATGGAAATGGAAACCAATGTTTTCATATGAAAATTGGTATCATCACCCAACTCTATGTTCATTCTTCCCTCTTGATCCTGTAACTTGTTGAAGAGTTTCCTATTATAAGTCACATGTCTAGATTCCCACTATTTACATACCACCCAACACCTAACGTAGTTTCAGTAKATAAACAAGAGACCATGGAGAAAATGGTAATGGTCTCAAGATTGGATGCTAACTCGTTTACTCCAGCTATAGTGTTTGTACTCCCTGCAACCTATATTTTCTACTTAGTCTTCCATTTCTTCTTCTGTGGACATTGGCTAGCATAATCTCCTTCTTATCATGGCTTGATTCTTCCTTCTACCCTTACTGGATCCTTTCTTGCTTCCCTTCCCCATCCTCGTGATGAGGGATAGGTCTTCTACTTCACCTTACTTGGTTGGACTAGATTCTAACCTTATATCTTCCTGCACAAATTTATCCAAAAGCTTCTCAAAAGATGGTAACTTTTCATGAACACAATTACCCTAGACAAAGATTTTCCAAGATGAAGTAAACTCATTCAAAATAATGGCACCAACTCCACATCCTCCACTTTTTCCCATATGGTAGCCAACCAATCTCTCAACGTTGTGATCATCTCCAAGTAGTTAGCCATAGAATCTGTGTCAGTCATGTGGATGGTTGGGAGCTTGTTTCTCAAGAGCATTTTCCTAGAGATGTTTACACTTTGGTACAATGTAATCAAAGCATCATACATCTCCTTGCCACTCTTCTTCTTTGCAATGTGATTTCCTTCATTGAATCAATAATGACTCTCTTTACCTTGGCCTCCTTTTCATTATGCTTAACCAATTTTTTGGATTGGTAGGTGCAACAATCTCTTTCTCAACATGCTCCCAAAGCTCATTCTCTTCCAATGGCATTTGCAACTTGTACTTCTAAGGTGTAAAATTGGAAGCAACTTCCAACTAGTCACACTTTCTAAGATTGAGAGTAGTCATACCTACAAATTGGACACAAAATCAATAACGAATCAATTAGAACACACTTCTAGTGTTCAAACACTTATCCCAAGTGCAATAAGGTTTCACACCCAACAACCTATCATAAGCTAAGCACCTCTCCAAGCATGAAAAATTTGAAATATCCAACTCCTTGTTTGCTAAGAGAGCAATCTTAATCAAACCAATTTTGATAATATGTGGATATTTTTGAAATATGTACTTCAAAACACTTTAGAAATTTCACCTCATTTACTTGGGGCTCCCCATATCTACTTCATGAAACTTTTAGCCTCATGGTTCTAAAATATATATTACAACAACAAAGACTTCAATTCTATCCAACCTTTTCACTAGGCAAGCTCAATAGGATAGACACTGAAAAATGTACTTGAAGGAGAGATGAATATTACAATCATTAGGAAACAATCTCAACCAACACACATATTTGAAAATTACTTTTATAACAATAGATTTGTAATGACCTAAATCAATTTCTCAGCTTCATCTAGGCATGCTAAAACACATAACATTTTAGCATGGTTATCCCAATAAGTTAGCTTATTAAAATGACAATGAAACTACTCATAAAAATGAGAAACCAAACATTGATTTTTAGATCCACAACATATAAATATAGGACAATAATAGTACACTTCATATAGTACACAAATGTAGATAAAGTACAATATCTCAACTCTTACCAAGTTGGTACAACAAGTCCCTTCAACTCATCCCAAGCAAATACTTTCTAATTGCTTCCCAAATCTTGGTTAGGGAATCAACAATCAACATCAAACCATAACCAAAGACTAAGACCTAGCAAAGGATACACCAAGCTATCTAGCCACACCAAAGGTTCCACAACAAGCTAGCATCAACACCAACAAGTCCTCCATAGGATCTCCCACTAATCCACCCCACAAGCTATCAACAAGATCACCAAGTCTGTATCACACAAAATCCACTTGCATCACCTAAGCACAACTTGCATCTCACAAGTCTTTGCAAGCTCTTCAATTGCATCCCACAAGAAAAGGAACCCTCCTTCACACATGTATAAGTAGGTCCACAAGCAACCTCCAAGCAAGACTCCCTTAAGCCAAGGGCTATACCTCGACTTGTGTGCCACATGGTCCTAATGCTACTATGGCCAAATGCCCTTCTTCCTTATACCTAATGCTCCTCCATAAGATAGCTCAACCTCTAATGCCAAGCAACCATCCCCCTAGAAGGTGTCAACTACCACATATGATAACTACCTCCACTAGAAGTGCACCTCCTATAAAACATATCCCAAGGACATAGATTCATCTATAGTAAACTATAAAAATGTCAATCAACCAAAATAATCTAAGGTACAACAAGGGGATAGGGTTTCACCATGTACCCCACATCACATGAAGTATACCCATAAAATGGTGTAAACACTTTTGGAACAACCTAAAGCTAATAGGTTCCTCCAAAATGTTTTCTCAATATGTAACAAAGGATTCCCAACACACCATTTTTTCATGAATCTAAACATAAAAACATGTAGGGACATACATGCTTGTTATCTTCTTCTTTGGATTACTCCCAATTTCATTAAATAAGGAAAGTAACTTAAATTAATCACCTTCTTGTTAATCCATTTGAATGGTTTTATATTCCATAAAATAACTACTACTCTTGAAAAACCCTTAAAACTTTTAATAGATCAATTGTGTCTTTTCCAAATACTTTGACAAAGTTCTCTATGAACTCTTGGCTACATTCAATCTCATGAAGTAACATTGTAAAGTTCTCTATGAACTCTTGGCTACATTCAGTCTCATGAAGTAACATTGTATTGAGACTTTCTATTATTCCATTTTCTTTTTTAAGGGGCACTTGCACTGTTATATTGCAGAATAAGATTTTCCTTTTAAAGAACCTTTACCATTTAAGGGATGAACTTCTTTTAAAGTTTAATGAGAAATTGACCTTGTAGAAATATTATCAACTTTTCGTTGTTCCTAAATATTTTTCATCTCTTAGCTTATGTTATAACCTTAAAAATTTTTAAACTAAAGAATTTTCTAAATGTTCTGTATGTATTTTGTAGTTTAAATTTCAAAATAATTTTGGGTTAAATTCATATCATCTTTCATTAAATTCATCGTTAATGTCAATTTGTAAACATTCATGTTCCCTTTCAAATTATATTGTTCTACTACATTTTCTTAACTTAATATAATGTCCCTTGTTTTTAGTTTCTTGTTTTCATGTTCAAGTGTCTCATAAGCCAAAATATTCCGAAAACTACCTTTTTTCAAGAAATATAATTTCCTTATCTTCAAGGGTAACTTTGAAGAATTGATCTTTGAAAAATTTGAAAAATAACGTCATTTTGAATTTCTTATGATGACATTGGCTTATATTTTCCCTCAATTATCATTCTTTATTGGTTTATATTTTTCATCAATTATCATTCTTATCATTCTTTAGTATTTTATATGTGTTAGTTTCAAAACTTTTTTCTCTCCTCATTTTTTTCTCATATTTTATTTGAGTATTATATTTTAATGGAAATATATTTTGGAATTTCTTGTAATGACATAGCTTACATTTTCCCTTAGAGGATTTCAAAACCTTGTTCTCTCCTCCATTTTTATTCCATATTTTCTGATTATTAGATTTTAATGTAATTAGATTTTTATACATCATATATATATATATATATATATATATATATATATATATAATTTAACTGACAATCTCAAATCTAATGGCCATGAATATTATATGAGCCATTTTTATTCCATATTTTTTGATTATTAGATTTTAATGTAACTTTATACATCTAATATTTTTTTCATTTTTTTTTCAATGATTTAACGAGCAATCTCAAATCTAATGGCCATGAGTATTATATGAACGATATCCAAAGAAGATTTGCTTATAATTGATAGTTTTAACCTATTTAATGTTTCAATATTTTAACACAATTGATTATAATAAAGGTGTAGACAAATTCATTAAAAAACAACATTTACTTAAATGCCAAAATGAGCTATTTGAGAACCTACCCACATCATTGATAAAAGTTCAACCCATACTAACAATACAAATGACATTTGGGAAACTACCCACATCATTGATAAAAATTCAACCCATGCTAAACATAACAATACAAATGACATTTGGAAACTATTCATATCATTAATAAAAATTTAATCCATGTTAAATATAACAATACAAACATCACAAAAAATGGAATTCAAGATTAATTTGAGTGGGCTTAATGGCTAAGAACATGTGTTTCCTCTTTGGAGGTCAAAGGTTCAAATCAAGAGGGGTAGGATATGTACACCTAATTGACTTTAAGAGTCAAATCCCATCCCACAAACAAAGAAAAACTATGAAAAAATAGCCCATGAGCAAAATTTACCCCTAAAATCATCCTTGAATACAACTCCTTAATCAAAATACTAAACCATAAACAAATTACTCATACACCAATTAAATTATTATTATTATTAAATACAACTCCTTCATCAAAATACCAAACCATAAACAAATTACTGACGTAATTGATAAAAATTCAACCGCATAGAACTCTATATAGAGGATCTAAATTCGGATGGTTATGTTTTATGATATAAAGTTTTAACGATTCAGAAGTAGTTAATGTAAGTTGCCGCAACTATCCAGTATTTGAACAGAAGCTCGCTTTTAAGCATGACCTAACCCACGCTGACCTCAGGGCTGGCCAGCTACGACTACAATTCAGTCAGTTTAGAGCGATACCGTCCTTCACAAATTGAGGGGCGTGGTGATTCGATCAAATTGCAGAAGAGGGACGTGGACCGATGCACGAACTGCCAGGTCTGATGCTCTATTCCCAATTTGGAGAGATATGCAGACTACTTTTTATCCGTCTCTTTCATCTACTATTTTGAATACAAAGTAAAGGTCATATAACTGCACGCAAATGGGATTGTGTATATTGTTTGAGGCAAATGTAATTAGAATCCCAATTAACTGTCCTTGCTGTTGTCGAAGAAAAGAATTAGGTTTGAATGTACTCCCCGCTTCATTCCGAAACTTGGTCTTTTTTTTGAGGACGGATGGTATGGCAAGACTATGATGCATGCAAATGTAGGTTTCATGTTTTGCATCCACAACCAAATGGTCGATAGAGGGTTGCGCGTATATCTGCTTAATATAAACAGTAAACTGATAAAGAAGGGCATTTACTGTTAGAACGTTTCGGTGTTTCGCCAGGGATCTAAATGTTACTTAGCATAGCAAGATGCATAATGTGTATTTAATATTGTTCTCTGCATGCAATAAGTTTTATGTGTATCGCTGGAAGATCGCTGGAAGATCGCTGGAGCATAGTGTATTGCCATTATATTGAAGTCTGCTTGTTTTGTGAGCAACTACTAGATGTTTTCTATTTCTTTTGAATTTGAGATGGTGAAGCTCAAGGGTCACATGTAACTCTCTGCTTATTAGTTTGGGAGGTCTCTTTTTTGAGTTTGAGATGGTGAAGCTCAAGGGTCAAATGTATCTCTCTGCTTATTTGCTTGGGAGGTCTGTATTGGCCACTCATAAAATTTCAGTCATTATAGTTTATCCACTTACGATTTTACTCGTGGCATTCCATGTGACCAGGGACTTTCTGGAACTGGTAGACTCCAAACTGGAACTGCACCAGAACCAAGGAACAAAAATCCCAAAAAACTAGTAAAAAAAATATAAAATATTCAATTTTTTTTATTAAGGAATTATATATTCATGTACTTCAATATTGTTGAATTTTTGAATGGTTAGCTCAAGCATGTAGTTTCTTTTCAATTTAGCATGAACTTAACCATAAACAATGCAGCTACACACTAGTTGCAGTAACCAGGATCACAAGAAGAATAACCATGCACAAGACACAAGTTATCCTGGGAAAACCCTTCTCAATCAAGGGAAAAACCCATAAATTCTTTGCTATAGAGTCAAGAGAAGATCCCCCATACCATAAACCCTAGAGCACACAAGAGGGTGCTTCTATGACCAAGAAAAGTTGCACATAAGAGGAGTGCGCACTTCAGCCGTACAAGTAGCTTAAGAGAAGGTTACAATGAAGAGTGAGTGAGTGATCCACAATGGGGATCTACTCTCTTATTTATACATGACCTAGCACATCAAATGGATGTGTCTATTGGCACAATAGGGCGGACTTGTTCAACTCAAAAATATAATTAATCTTTTACCAAATATTAATTATCTTTACATGGTGGGGCCGATTTGTACCCTTCACAATACAAAATTAGGGTTACACAATAAATCTTACTCTTAGACAATATAGCAAGGATCTCTCACATCCTCTAGTGCTTAGCCACTAGGGACACGTCCACCTGTGCTCAGCCACATGGACGTCACTCTCAACAGATCAACTCAATTAAGTCCATAGGAGTACCATCTGGAGAGCCATCTCAAGTCAGCTCAACTCAGTCCAGAGGAGCACAACGAGATACCAACACAAGTCGTCTCAACTCAATCCAGAGGAGTATGACTAGCCTATCACATATGCGTTCTCATAGATGTCTCAACTCAGTCCAGAGGAGAACGATATGGAGAATGTCTCATGAAGCTGCAATCATCAACACTCCCTCTCAGCTAGGGAGTTATTCTCCACCAGGCCAAGTCTCTCACGGAAGTACTTGAACTTCGTCCTGGAAAGCAGTTTGGTGAAGACATCTGCAACTTGCTCATGTGTAGAAAGGTACTGCACATGTACTGCTTTCCTCTGCACCATGTCTCTGATATAATGGTATTTGATCTCATTGTGTTTCGATTTATTGTGAAACACATGATTCTCTGAGAGCTTCACACAACTCTGGTTATCGCAATGGATAACGGTGGAATCCATCTCATGTCCAAATAAGTCTGCAAGGAGCTTGCAAAGCCACACTGCTTCGCGGACTGCCACACATAATGCAATGTACTCTGCTTCTGCGGTACTCAAAGCCACAGAGCTCTGTTTCCTGCTGCACCAAGAAACCATGGCAGATCCCAAAGTAAAACAACAATCAGAGGTGCTCTTCCGGTCCACTGCGCTCCTTGCCCAATCTACATCGGCATATCCCTGCAATCTCATGTCTACACTGGAGGCATATCTCAGTCCATAACCAATTGTGCCTCGTAAATATCTCAACACATGCTTCGCTGCTATCCAATGTGTCTATCTTGGCTGACTCATAAACTGACCGAGTACACTCATTGCATAGCATATATCAGGTCTGGTGTTAACCAGAACATCAATGATCCAATCAGCTGTCTATAAATATGTGGATCAATCTCGTCTGAATCGGAAGAAGTCTTGCTCAGTTTCTTCAGATTCATCACCATTGGTGAAGCCATGGGCTTGCAGTCTGTCATCCCGAATTTCTTCAATATCGCAACTGTGTATTTCCCCTGACTCAGGAGAATCTCATCAGTTATCTGTCACACTTCTAGTCCCAAGAAATAGTGCATCATACCAAGGTTCTTCATCTCGAATTCAGAAGCCAATGCATGCTTGCATTCGACAATAAGGCTTTCTGAACGGGTGAGGAATAAGTCATCAACATATAGGACCAAAATCAGGCACTCGTCACCAACAATGTTGTAGTATAGGTTGGGATCAACAACACTCTTGCTGAAGCCCAAACTCATTAAGTATCCATCAGTTTTCTCATACCATGCACGAAGTGCCTGCTTTAGTCCATACAGGGCTTTCTTCAACCTACACACATGAGACTCCTTCTCATGTATCACGAATCCATCTGCTTGCTCAATGTAAACTTCTTCCTCAATCTCTCCATTGAGAAAGGTTGTTTTCACATCCATCTGATGTAGTCTCCAACCCATGGATGCGGCAAGGGAAATAATCGTACGGATGGAAGTGTATCGGGCAACAGGAGCAAATGTCTCCTCATAATCTATTCCCTCCACCTGAGAGAATCCTCTAGCCATAAATCTTCGTTTGTACTTCTGGACACTTCCATCAACTGCATGTTTGATCTTATAGATCCACTTGGAAGTCACTACAGACTTCCCTTTCGGTCTCGGAACAATATCCCACACATCATTCTTCATGATGGACTGATACTCTTCGATCATGGCATCTTGCCAAATCCGCTGACCTGCTGCTTCTCCATGACAAGAAGGTTCAGTATCAATGATGTGGCTCATAGCTGAAACATAGCTCGAAAATCTCTGTGGTCTCTTGCTCCCTCGGAATGTACCACAAGGAGCTGCATGTCCCTCTGCCTCCTACAGAGTCTGTCGAGCCCATGCAGGCCTCTTCTGGCCTATTGCAATGTCTTAGTGAATATCAACTGGAGCTACGGGATCAACTGTATCAGTAACTGTCTCCCTCTGAACTGCTGAAGGGGGAGAAGGTAATGT